>CAXKVY010008004.1:0-53832 GCA_964058915.1 Tetropium fuscum
CTTTATCTCTTTCCAAGTAATTACAATTACAAAAAAAACATTAGATGAACATTGATGTTAACGTTTATGGAGATATAAACATTTTTGAATTTATAGCAATATTTAATTAACAATAATAATTGTGGAATAAATAACAATTGTTAGCAATAATGATTTATAAATAACAATTACAAGAATAATTAATTAATTAATTAATAACAATAACACTAGTACCTACATACATAAAATTAGATACTTTGTTCAAAATGTAAACCGTTCTTCTCAATACACATTTCACTGCGACGTATCATAGAACGTCTTAAGTTAACTAAATGATGCACCCTTATTTCATTGCAAGCATCTCTAATGCTAAGTTCCTCAAGTGTATTAACCGGAGTGGTATACACTATTTCCTTAATGAATCCCCACACAAAAAAGTCAAGTGGTGTTAAATCGGGGGATCTGGGGGGCCACGCCACTGGACCTCCACGACCTATCCACCTCCCTGGATAGTTATTGTTTAGCCAACTTCTTACATTTCTGCCATAATGGGCCGGGCACCCATCAAGTTGAATCCAAGACTGTCTTCTTAAATTCAAAGGAATGACTTCCCATATATTACCATGGTGTTCTTCTAAAAATTGTAGGAAATTTTCTGAATTTACACGTTGTGGCAAGAAATAAGGTCCAAACACGTGGTTGCCGTAAATTCCAATCCAGACATTTGTACTAAATTCATGTTGAAAACTTCGTGGTCGAATGGCATGTGGGTTTTCATGTGCCCATACATGCAGATTGTGAAAATTTACTATACCACGACGAGTAAAACAAGATTCATCAGTCCACAGTATATTGGATAAGAAATCCCTATTATTTTGAATGGAGTTAAGAACCCACCTACAATAAGTAAGTCTTCGTTCAGCGTCACCTGGACATAAACCTTGAACAGGTTGAAAATGATATGGGCGTCTGTGATCCCGTTTTAAAACCCGGGAAATTTTACTTTGGGAAATACCAAGAACAATAGCAGCACGTCGAGTACTTGTCGTTGGGTTCCTATTAAATTCCCGCAATATACGGTCTCTATCTCGTCCACGGTTGTTCTGTCGGCTCCCGGGTACATTTTTCAAACCCTGGTTAACAAATCGACGGTGGATACTTACAAAAACGGAATGATGAGGTTGTCGTCTATTTTGAAATCTTCTTCGATACTCCCTACTAGCTGCGTATCTTGAATTCCCATTTGCGAACCCATAAATAAAATGAATGTCGGCTTATTCGCTATTTGTAAATGTAAACGGCATGTTACACTAATTAAAATCTGGCTAATCACATAAAATAACTTTTTAATCTTAAAAATAATAATTAATAACAATGAAAATATTCAAGATGAAGCAAAATTGTTTGTAGATAAACTTGTAATACGTCAAACTGTCGTTTCAAAATATGACATAATGCTTACTTGTTTTCCAAGGAGTATAATATTTTGTTGCAATTATTACGTACAGTTACAAATACGCTAGTTTTAAATGGAAATTATTTAGCAAACAACAACAAAAATTGAAACAGAAATTGGTACATGCACAAGTTTAATAAAACTTAAAGGAAATTTTTAAGACTTTTGGCAACTGCACAATAATCTATTGTATTGTAAGTACATTTGTAATTTAACAGATTTCAACATATAAAAGTATTGTATTTGAGTAAGGCTTGATATAATAAATATTTATTTTGACTACATTGGAAAAAGATAAAGAATAAGAGATTTCGGCTTTTTAGAATCCTTAACACACCATATTTAGGTAGGTTTCGTTGAAAGAATTAAATATTTAGCCGATAATTATTATTGCTAATAAATAAATTACTTAATTTAGTACCACATCAAACACTAAAAATCAAAATAACTAGGAACCGCACAGGAATTTCGAAACAGAAGAAGGGACATTATTTTTGTTAAACTGTATGTAGATAATGAAAATAACAGTTTTTTTTTTAAATAGTCTTTGGCGTAGATGTTCTGTTTACGAAAGGGGTGGAGCACCCCTTCCACCCCGCCACTGTGCAAGTTTTTGAACATTCTTACCGCTTGTTTTATGCGCCTAAATTAATAGGCATTATCCCCCAAACATGAAAAAATCTAAGCGTTCGTTTATAAGTCATAAAGAAAATTCGAGAAAAAAAATATAATAACGACATTACACTGTCAGAGAAACAACGGCCAATATCTCTAAAACTGTCGTAGTTAGAGCAAAATTACAAGAGATCAAAATTGTTACTAAGGGGTCGTTATTTTAGAAATATGTATCAGATAATGTCAGTGGCGTATGTGCCTAAAAGTCCTCAGTGATCCCCCAAGCTACCCCAAAACCACCCCCAAAAGTATTTTTTTTTGTTTTCTGCGATTTTCTCATAAATCTTAAACTTCTCGACAAAACTTGAATATACGTTTTTCATAGAGCAAATTCTCTATCCAATGGTGTGTATGTATATATAGTATAAATTCAAGGAATTGCAAAGTCTTCTGTAGCCTTTAGAAAATAAATAAAATTTAAATTCTGCAAAATTATTTTCGCAAGTTCTGACCAATATTATAAAACTACAATACTTAACACAGTTTTTTAGTCACATTAAAATCGCAAAATAACGCTGATTTTTTAATATGTTGTTAGGACCACCACCAGTAGTGTAAATTCATGTTTGCAGCTTCAAAAGACCTGTGCTAACTTCGTAGCACTCTAAAAACCGCGAAATTATCGCACTATATCGGTTTTTTCACTATATCTTCTAAACTATACGTTTGTTCATAAAACATGTTTCTACGCTTTTAAAGTAAATTAAATTTGCTAATGGTGAGACCATAACCAGCTCTGTAGATATAATAGCAAGATACAGCCCTCCAAAAATTGGAATTTTTTCCAAAAAAGTGAAACTTTAAGATTTGATCAACTTTCTTCCCCGAAGTCGTGGAAAATCGGGTAAGGTCATAGGGAAAGATGTTGTAGCGACTGTAATTAGCTTTAATTTAAGCACAGAACGACGTCCGTAGGACTGATAGTTTTCTCACAATGCTTAAAAATCCAAAAAATGTCCAAGTATAACCTACTCACATTTTAATTTCGTCACGCACTGCAAATTTACTTTATTATATCTGCGGAGTTTATAGATTCGGGATTTGTAATTTATTTTTCATTCTCATTTCATAACACAATTCTCATCTTCATTTTCATAACACAATTTTTATATTTAACGTCCTTCATTTTTAGGTTATATAACTAAGGTTAGTTCGGCATGCCCCAGCTACTCCAAAAATCGCTACCACTTTTTTTATTAAATATATTTCATCAGGAGCTTCAAACAAAAACTTTGATATATCATACTTTATAAATACGTGAGATCTTCGAGGTTGATATTATTAATAGGCTAAATATATATTTCTTATGGATATAAATTGTATATTTTACTTGGTTTCAGTATTTTGGAAAAAATGCAGTCGTTCTGTGCTCAAATTAAAGCTAATTACATTCGCTATATCTTCCCATGTGACTTTACCCGTAAAATTTCCCCGATTTGGGGAACGAAAGTTGACCAAATCTTAAAACTTAAAACAAAAATTACCAATTTTTGGAGGGCTGTTGGTAAATATTATACCTATAGACCTGGTTCTGGTTTCGAATGAAATCAAGAGACTTGGGGGTGGATAAAAAAGGATGGCGGAATACAACCGAAAAAGAATTCAAAAGAAAAGGCATCCGAATTCATTTTGAAATTTTTGTTTTATAGGTGCAAATCTAATTGCGTCAGTAAGTCCTGTACTTGGAGCAAATTCAATTTAAAATGCACTGCAAGTTGTAGTTTTTGCTGAACAATATTAAGTTTTTCTTGCAATACAGATTGTTAATAAATTATTCAGCTTTTTTAACTTTTAACTTATTTTTTGATTGGAGATTTGTTTTTTGCACACAAATCTAGCAGGATATTCTCATGCTTGAAATTATTTGTAAAGATAAATATAGCTAATAATATTAATAAAAAATAATTGCGAATTACATAAACGCCGCAGATATATGATAAAAATACAATAAACCCCAAGTAGTGTTATTGTGGTTTGAAAATATTGGCCAGAACTTGGCGAAATCAAAAATAAATTTGCTGAATTTAAATTATTTCATTTATTTTCAGAAGGCTATAGAGGACTTTGCAATTACTCGAATTTATATCTACTATATATTATAGCTTTGAATATGGAATGCTCTATGAAAAATATATCTATTAGAAGTTTTGTCGAAAAGGCTTTTGAGAAAATCGCGAATAAAGAAAAAAATGTACTTTTGCTCCGAGGGATCACTGGGGACTTTGAGACACATCAAAAGTACACCCTAGGGAAGGAACATTATCACGCCAAAATCAGATTATCCTAAATTTGTTTTAGGTTGGCCCATTATTTTTACTTACACTATAATAGATAAATATACTTAAATGAAAACCGAAGCAACGCGTTGCAAGTCTGTTGTTTACTACCGTGCATTTGACATTTTTCGCGTAAATTTGCAATTTCAGCTACAAAGAAAAATTGGCACGAACATAAAAATTGCTGGCAGGCTTAGAGAGACCCTAATAGAAATGTGTCTTATTTTTCCACGCGGAAAAATGGGCAAGAAAAATACTTATAACTATTACTTTCAGCGGTATTATATGCAGGAGATCTTGTTCATGCTAAGCTATAATCGAAAAAATATACATTTGAGTCTAAAATTCTTCCGCATATTCCGATTTTTTTCTGTTAAAATTCTTTCTAAGGGCCTCCAAATTCTAAATGTTACAATTTCTGACTCCGAACGGTCTATTAAATAGAAAGAAATAATGGAAATGGTAGTAATGAAACGCGAACCAAAAGAAATAGCCTTTAAAACAAGTCATCTTCAGATGCATTAATTAAATTGACAGGAATAAAACTGAATGCTCTTAATTCTGATTTACCTAAAATTAAATGGCTTACAATACCGTGTTATAGAATAGAATAGACTGGAATATAATTTATTCCAGACTGTGTATGTAAGTTATAGAATTCGAAAATATAAAATTAGTACATGAAGGTAAATTAATTAAACATACAATGATCAACTTTTAACAAGGAAAATATAAATAGTACATAACGAACGTGTATATCAGCGTAAAATTCTAATAATAAAGGTATATAAAAAAAGTTTAAAATATAGTAGGAAAAGCGTCGTATATATAATTGGGAGTGATTCAAAAAATCTGAAATCCTTTAAAAAATATAAGGTCTCCCTCCCTTATATTACAAAATACTCCCCTGCATTTTGTAAAAAAATAAAATAACAAATCAGTAGGTCCCAGCAGATGCAGTGCTTCTGAAAACTTCACTCGAAACAAAATGTTCACAGTTAAACTATCCTTCTTAATTTAGTCAGTACTCGTCAGGGTATATTTTATTGAAACTACTGAAAGTGAAGAGCTCTTAATTCACTGAATCCAATAAATTGAAGGTAATGTAGATCAATTCTTAAATTAAGCGAGGGGGGGGGGGGCGGATCCTTCCAAGATTAACAAGAGTCAAGTGGTGCTTCACACGATCTGTTAGTTAACCCTTAGCGTGGTGCGAAAGCTATTAGCAGCCCCCACCGCTGTTCGCGTAATAGTACGACGGAATGCGTTGCAAACTTGTGTTTTCGGCCACCTTTATATATTTATATATAAAAAATCGCATATGTTCATATCATTTATAGATCAGTTTTAAAAGTTCTCTTTTTGTTGGAAAGACGGTATTATCAGGTGGGTCCCATTTTAGTTTTATTGACCTTGGACCTTGGATTCCGAAGATAGGTATATCGGGGAACTCACCAGATATACCAGAAAAAATGGCGCATGCACCGGGCACAACCCTAATTTCTAGATATTTAAATTAATTAAAGAAATATATTCTATCGGATCTAATTGTGAAGCTTAAAACCATTCTCGAATCATCATAAAGATTAGTCCAGCTTTATATATACCGGGTGTTTTTTTAAAACTTTGGACGGATTTCTCTAAAAAACAAAAGGGTGAATCAACAAAAAGTGCAAACAAAAGTTGCAGGGTTCCGAGGGGAAAATCATTTGGACACAATATCCACCCCCAACCCCTCACCCCTTGGCAGGGGGAGGGGGTGACTTTTGTGCCAGAAGTCGGCTCTTTAGGCCAAAACAGCAGACAATATGCATTCACAACAAAGACAATACATACAACTTACCCAAATTTAACAAATATTATTTATAACCTTTTATCAAATCAATTACCTTCAATTGGAGAATTATATACTATTATATATATATGCAACCAATTATACACATTTGTGTAACTGAAATTTTTGGTTATATATTACTTATACATATATTTAAAAATATTGCCTAATAGATTTATATATAAAATTCTACAGTATACATAACTCCATCCACCTATTTTCTTATTAATGATTCTGGATCGTATCCAAGCCTCAAACCATAACTTTGTGTGTATTGTAGATTCCTATATGTTTAAAGAAAGAAATAATTGCAGGAAAAAGCTTTAAAACTAAATAACTTATTAAAGTCGATAGTATTGAACTATTTAGATTTGTATATCCTAACCTAAGATTAAATGAAATTGCATATATATTACGTGCGTGTTTATTTATTAGTTTTCAAATATTTTATCTGTATTTAGAGATCAACATTGGTATGTAAACTTTATATACGTATTATTCATTGATTTATAGTTTTTACTATGATTCAAGTATATTTTAATTAGCTAGCTTTTTATTTCTGATCAGATATATGTTGTAAGGAATACCTTTTTATCACTGCGATGTTATTGTAGGTCTTGGTTCCTCGCTGGAGGTGAAAACTATGGACTGCTTGCACACTATCCCACTGAATTATTTACATCTGCTGACTAATAAAAGTTGTTACGGCGATCTGGAACCCCGTCTCCTCGCTGCACATGTACCGAGTCCTCATAGACGTTCTTGTGAGTAGATATATCCGTTTTCTCTTATTTAATCTACCTTTTTAAGATGAACAAACTGGAGAATGCCAATTTACATGCAGCTTTCTTGAAACCAATTCGTTGCTTATCAATAAATTGTTTTTATCACTTGTTTTAGGTCCTGGAAACCAGGACATAATTTAAACCAGATTCCAAATTCTGGAACCAGAATTTAAACCAGAACCAAATTTTGGAAACCAGATTTATTCACTTAAATTTTGATTTATGCACTTTCACATTGTTTTCAAAATATCTATATCACATTTTAATTAATATAAATACTTAATATTACTGTTACATTACAATGTTTGTTGAATTTACACATTTCTCTATTTGTTTAAGGTGTTATATTTTTGCATTGTGAGGTGGCCTTACATGTGACATAAGCTGTCATTTGAAATTGCCATTTGAACAATTTTGAAAGCGAATTTATGGGCCGAGACTTACTTTCCGAGTTGTAATACTTTCCGGGTTACAATTTTTTTAAATTATTGCGGATCCTTTTCCGGCCTGATATCTTTGCATCTCAATTGAACTCGTATATACTAATTTTAAATGATTTTTTAAACATTTCCTGACCGACCGAATTGCTGTAGTGGACCCCTGCGTAACGACGCCTATATATGAAGGTTCGGGTGTTTCCGCAAGCTTGTGCTGTTTTCCCACCGGTAAAAACAATTGTGACAGTTTTCTTCCACCACACATGCCTCTTGCCCCACAAACACGCCACTGATACAGGAGCGTATGTGATTTTATTGTGGCACCGTTAAGACTTAAAATAACAAATGAAAAAAAATAAATATAAATGATAAATAAAATAAAAATAAACTAAAAAATATCCTCACGTTTCCGAGATGAAAATTGTGACTAGTATTGTGAAAAAACTGACTATAGTATTGTGAATAAGCAGGTGCGATTTTACGTAACATAGAACAAAGCGTGCGCCAGCGTTTTTGGGTAAAGATCTCATTTTTGACATTAGCGTCCGAGCTAGAGTCCGCTAAATCCACTCGACACAAATTGGGTCGTAAATTGAATACCGGAGACAATAAATCAGAGTTGCAGGATTCTAACGCACTCGTTGCCCCTTTCGCCTGAGTTATGGTAAAACTGAATTTATTTTATGGATTGGGTTTTCGCGTTAATGAATTAGAAGGGTGTAATAATCATCGTAGTCGCAGGATCCATCATTCATGGCCGGAGAGAATCGCCGTCTAGTGATGAAGTAGCTGCATGACAGTGGCGGTGATGCTATTTTTTAAATATACCGAGTGATTCATTAACAGAGGACGCCGACCATATCTCAGGAACTGTATATGACATAGAACGTTGGGGAAAACAAAAGTGGACCAGAGAAATCCCTGGAAATTATTATTAAGTTTGGAAGATGACAGCTAGAGGGCGTTACAGTAACGTTATATTAGAAAAATTATACATTTGCTATGATAAGGTATAATGAAAATATGCTCTTGGTACTGTTCGTAAAATTTTGAATACCTTATATTTTAAAATGTTTTCATACCTCTGAAAATTAAGTGTAATTTATTTATGACTTATTTATATGTACAGCGGCGCTTCCTGTTAATATTTAAAATTAAAAACGCGGCTGTAAAATCGACAACTAAAATATTATAGAGCAAATAATGAAATTCTGCCAACTTGCAAGTCGTAATGCAAACCTATGGTATTTATATTAATTGTTTGGTATAATGCCTATAGTAATTACTAAATATATTTGTGATGGTGTTTTAATGATTGTAAACAATACTTAAACCGGAAACTAGCAGTCTTCATATAAGACATTGTCTGTAATAACAAAGTTACTGTTTATCTAATAGCTTATAGATTCCATTATTAACTCGGGTCTTAACTTGCCGGGAAAGTATATTGAAAAACAATATGGCCGCAAAAAAACCGCGTTTGATGCAGATTGACTTTCCGCTTCCCTTATGTATGCTCTGTCTCTCTACTTCTGCAGAAACAAAAGTTAGTTTTAAACAGCGAGAAAACTTAAGCTATAACTTATTTCAATCTTAGACGCAAATGAAGATGTATCGGGAATGTACGACCATTACGAGAACTGGCCCAGAAACAACTCGGGATTGTTCGAGGTAGGTACTTTATAAACGTCTCCAACTACCCAGCTCTTACTACAACGGGGGTCTCCCGAATAAATTAGGCGCCACTTAAGCACATGACTTATCTGCCAGTTCATTCCTTGATTAGTCGTAAAATAAGTTATTAAAAATACATATGTGTAGGGAATTTTGAATCTCTCTTTTCAATCTGTCCCCCTTTTGGTTTAGTCATCTTAACTGTATCAGTAAAGAACAACAAAGTAGGAACAAAGGCAACCACATACCTACCACTAGTGTGTCAGTGTCACGAAGATAACGTCGGAAGTGATTGCATATGTGGTATATCTATTGTATTTGTTTTTTGCCGGTATATATAGGTGTATATTTCACTAACTGAACATAATTATTATACATCACAGGAGTGGGATTTAGAAGGGAGCTGTGAAAATCATCTATCACACAATAGGATAGGGTGCGACACATGTTTTGGCCTCAAAAGTTTGCGCTCTTTCCGAATTTCTAAAAATATATAGGGTGTTCCATTTAAAATAAGAAAGTTAGATGCTGTCCAGAAGATATGGAACACCCTGTACATTCACCGATATTTTTAAAAAGCCCCAAAAAGGATACCAACAACCTGGGATAACACACATTTTTCTCTGATAAAGAGCAAATACGCACTAAAAATTCACCCTGTATATATAACTTTGAATTTGTAATAAGTTCCGATATTGTAGATATTGTTAGATAGTAAATTGTCTTGCATATTATTCGAGCGAGACATCTGTATCAATTGATTTATAAGTTCCTTATAACTCTTAATTATGGTTATCTATAGTACCTACTATATAGTTATTTATGGACATAATTAGTTATAATATTCACAATTCACAAGTTCCTACATATGGTACATAGAAAATTTTATATTCTGCAACGGTTACATATAATTTAAATATTAGTATAATTTAAATTTAACATATGATTTAAAATGATATATATATATATATATATATATATATATATATATATATATATATATATATATATATATATATATATATATATATATATATATATATATATATAAATATATATACATATATATATATATTGGCTGAACCGCCAAACGTACCTACTTGTTCTGACCAAAAGTAACATTTGCGTAAATATGTGGACACCGGCATAATTATGTATTTCCACGTAGCTAACATATTAATCTGAATGCCTATTTGATATTTAGACCAGGAATACAATTTATGGAAAACGCCTAGTGGGCCCAAAAAAAAAGATAAACTTATCGGAGTAGCAAAACTACGTCAACAATTCAGGTTAGATACATACGAATGTAAACATTCCACCAATAAGTTCATCAGTCAATCGTTCGTTAGCTTTAATCACTTTTCCACTGCGTAATTAATACATTTCGAAGATATAACGTTAGATTCCATTAATTTATGATATTATTTATGTAATTATAGTTTTGATGCTACTACTATATAATATATATAGGTCACGTTTTGATTAGGCATTATTATTAGTTATATCTATGGTTATATGTATTATAGCTTCCTTCTTAGAAGCGTTCATTACTTATTATACGATCCGGAAAAATATATACAGCTGTTATACAATGAATTGTGTAATTTTCGCCGTAGGTACATTTTTATAGAACTGCAGCCTTCCTCTGTGGCCTGTTGTGATTTTTTTCACTTAAAACTGTAAAACTTGGAACTGTGATTTCTAAATACGAAGCAAAATCCTAAATCAAGAGCTGAGCCGAAATCAATTTATCTAAAATTTCCTGATTTAAAAACAATTTCTTTAAAACTTCTTTCTTAACTTTTTCTTTCTTTAAAACCAAAATCTTGCCGCCGCTATCTTAAATGTTTATTATGATAAAAAAATCATGATATGCTACCCCATAAAACCTGAGAAATATTTTGAATATAATCAGGCCGTGTAAATGGGAAAATTCATCATCAATCTATTCCTCATCTGGAATATGGTATCAGCCAAAAAAAGAGTGATCTGCGACTCTGAAAACAAGGTCGAATGGGATCATAAATGGCGGAAACTGCCGCCATCTTGAATATTTACATTGACAAAAAATTCGTGTTATGCTACTCCAAAATTCCCGTGACGCCGATTTTGAGCCGCTTCGCAGTACACCTAAATGGCAAAAAATTCTATCGCCATGTTGGAATCCCCATTTTGAATACTCATTTTGGCAAAAAGTTCTTGATCTGCTACCCCCAAAACATCGAGATAGAGATTTTTGAGTCTCTTCGGAACATAATGGCCAAATTCATCCATCATTTTGAAAATTCATCTGTACTTTGTTTGCAGGAACTTTACAAGCAAAACGTGCATCGGAATATGAAAATGTATCAAATAATACATATTATGTCGATTTTTTACGAAATATCAAGCAATATTAGTAAAAAGAAAAAAATATTGCAAACGTGGCATAGTTTGGATCGGATAAAATGCAAAATATACTCATCGACTTATAGTCGGTGCCTTCGTCAACCGATAACTCCCTAAGGAAACTTTCAAAATGTTCATTCTTCATGGCTTTAATTTCATTTTTGAGCTGTCCCTGATTATTTAGCACTCATTTGTCGCCTGGCGAACGAGTTTGTTGCTATTTTTTTCGGGCTTTCCTTTTTTTGTTAACCAAGTCTCGAATCTCTTTGATGTTGTTCAAACCTGGTGCTTTTGGCTTCAGTGTGGGGGTGTTTTTCCACGCAGATTGCTGCAACTCAACTATAAGCTTCATTCGTGATCTAACTGTTCTTGCTTTTCAAGGGTACGCTTAGTGCAATTCTCGAAAACCACGAAAACGTCAAAGTGATATCACTAGTCGACAACAACAGACTTGTCAGACTAGAACCGTTCGAATCGATGTAGTGACAGTGAAAGTGCCTAGAATTCTAAGCATAATATGTCTATGAACCAAGTGATTAATGTTATGTGGAATGTGTCACTGGATACTCATCTACTAAACACCTAAGTCTAGTTATTAAGAAAAAAATGTTGATAGATTTAATCGTTACAATGTTCAACGTCAAAAGTCAACGTCCAAAGTCAAAATGTGGGACGTATATATTTTTGAAATCAGCAAATAGAGGGCTATCGACTGATGTCACAATATACAAGTTGTTCCATTATAAAAATTGATCTCTATTGCTGTTGGCAATTTTGAATCATAAGTACCTTCGATAAGACCCTACAGGATAACACTGTTTCCCCTTGTCAAAATATAGAAGGACGCCCGGTACATAAAATTATGTATAAGGTAAGGTGGGGTAAGAGCGGTTTTGGGGTAAGTGCGACTATGCCATAATTATTTAATTACAATAGCTTAACAGGTATCGCCCTCTAATGGTTCTTGAGATAAATCCCTAATACACAAATTAGTCCCTAGCAGAGATCTGTAATTTAATTATTTGCGATGTCACCACATACGACATAACCCCTTATGAAAAATTCTCGATGGCTAAGTTATAATAATCTTCTACGATGTGAAGCATTTTAAACAATCATATTGTCCTCATAGTTTTTTTTGGTAACATATACGTTCTTCAAGTGTAAGTGTTATTTTCATTAATTATATTGTTTTTTTTTACAAATTGCAATGTCGCTCTTGCCCCTAATAAAATGTATGTGGGGTAAATGCGACTTAGTTGTAACTTGGGAAAAGAAATACTTATTTATTAGATTGAACATAGGCTTCAGTGTCATTTTCGTTTTTGTAATACGTCTATGTTATATTATAGTTTTTAATTTTGTTAGAATGAAAATTGAAAATAAAAAGTTTTTATGCACTCATCCGTTCATTCGGTAAAATTTTACCCACTAGATCCACGACAAATCTGGAGACAGGATTTTGTAGATTTTGCATTGAACTGTACGCTCTTGCCCCAAAACACTTGAATATCACTTTAAGTACGAAACTACAGCCACTACGTACCCCATTAAACTGGGCAAGTGTGACCTATTGGACCAAAAAAATTTGGGTGCGTCAAAAAGTGAAAACTTTCGACTACTAACTAATTTTCGAATTTTGTGGCCCCCATGAGCAATGATTGGGGGCGGTTTGACTTCTTTTGGCTTGATTGCTCGAAGTGCAGAGCGCGCCTAAAGAAGAAGAAAATTTTGAGGTACATGTAAGTTCCTGACACGGGACCTACAAAAATGGACACAGGCCCTGAAAGCAGCACCAAAATTGAAGATGTGTGCAAACTTGCAAAGAAGAGACGTATCACTGAGCAAGGTACGTCGTTCACACACCCTGCAACAACCAAGAAACCAAGCATCACAGCTACAAAATCCGCTGCGGAAATAAAAGCGCAAAACAAGGTCCAAAGCCTGAACATGCCAGGCAAAACCAACTATAACCAAATACAACACAAAAATTTTAATGGCTTTTTACTTTTTACATTTCAATTATGAAATTTCTGGGTTGCAGTTACCTTACCACCTTACCACCTTACCTTAGGTACTTCTTTTTCCTGATTTGTAGAAAAATTAAAATACGAATATTGTGAAAATCTATGGCAGGTACTGTTAAAAGCGAGGAGCAGTGTGTACAAACTACATACTTCAATTGAAAAAAACCTTTATTTTATACTCGTATTATAAATTTTATATAAAATACAGTTTTTTTCATTTAAAAAATTACAAACCACGATTAAATGTAAAATACGATGCTATATGCCCAGTGACATGTTTAACAAAACCTAGCACGTTTCACCTGGTTACGCCAAAAAAACGACACGGGGCCGGACGACCGGTGTTTGACGGTTTGACTGAACGGTTTGACGTCACCGTTACAGCCAATGGTAGCGCGTTCTGAGCCATTTGAGTTTTACCCCCGTTGAGATCCTGTATAGTGATCGGGTGGTATTAAATAAAATATAAACCGCCAAGATATCGGTGTATAAGGTTGGTCAACAGACCAATATAGCAAAAATCCCACAACAATCGATCAATGTTTGTTAACAGAAATAACGCTTTGGAGCCGGCCGCTACTAACTAATCCTTTACAATCATCAAGAACATTCCAAGGTACAGCGATTTTTTTCTTCGTACTCATTATCCACCGGCACAGATAGATTTTAGTTTCTGCCCTCGCTCTTATCGTCAGTACATAAAAGTCATATCAAAACAAGTTTAATAATTGTACAATAAATTAAGATTAAGTTTTATCTGCCATCTCCATGCTATTAATATCGGTTTGTAGGAAGCGTGATTGGAAAAATTATAAATTTTATTGAGATAACAGAGCAAACAGTTTATATAAAATAAAAAATATTGACCACGTTTCGGATGTTTTGACTGTAAATCGTGTGCGAGAACACGCTACCTATGATGAATTGCCCGATGATTGTCATTTCTTCTTACCCTCGTATTTTTGATAATATGGTTATGATATGAAAAATTCAAACGTGTAGAGCAAAAAGAACAAACCGAAAAAGCAAGTATAATTAGTTAGTTATTTATGTATCGTGTATCGTTTTATTTTGAAAAACAAAGGTATCTCGCAAATATGCTATCTACAAAAACCATGGTTTAATGACTGGAGTAAATTTAAATAGCTGCTAATGCGAGCGAAAGGCGAAAGGTGAGTATCATCTCACACCACTTTATACATTCGATTCAGGCGATAATGAAAAACGACCGCAAGATAAAATTATTATTACCAGCCAATAAACGAGCCAGCCCTAATATCTGTAAATCGTTGCTCAATTCCAGAAAATAATACTCTTGACAGGTGATTAAATTTATCGGAAAACAAACACGCATTTTCATATCAATATATTAAAGATTATAGATTAAATACTCGCTTACGAGATGTAGATATTGCAGGAATAATTTATATTGGATACACTAAACCTGACCTAAGGCAATAAAGACACTAAATAATATATAGACTATAAAAATCACCCGAAGACGATTGCAGATACTTAGTAATCGAAACGTTTTCTTACTTAACTTCTAACATCTGAAAATATTCTGGTCGATATTTCCTTGTGCTTGCGGAAATTATATTTTCATCTTTATTTCGAGGTATTCAATTTGCGGCAAAAATGTTAATCATAATGATAGATAGCAAAAGCAGTTAAGTATAATGATATATAAAAAAGCAAAACAAGTCTAGTGCGAATTTAATCGTAAACAAAATAATAATTTCCGTAGGAGGCCAATGTCAGATTCATACCGATATAGGTAGGTAGTTAGGTAACGTCAAGGTAGGTTGATGTACTCTATACCTTGAAAGTGGGCAAAAATCGAGAAAACAGAATTCCCAGTTTTTTGCTTATAGCAGACAAACAAGCGACTATAATTATTGCAATAAAAAGTTCGCTTTGGTATCCAATTTTATTTTATGTGTGAATTTAGTAAATTTTTCATAATATAATTGTTTCAATCAACGTTGCTGTGTAAACCTCTTGTTGTTATCATGTGATCACATGTACGCAACGTTGCCAAATTGTGTCGTAATTCAGTATGTATTTCGTGATAACATCCGAAAAGCGTAATGGTATAATATTCTCTATGTTCCCAGTATCTAATAACTATAGGGATTAGCTTTAATTTAAATTGTACATACTTAAATAGCTTATTAATATTCGGTACGGTATTATTGTACTACAGACCGTAGTACTACATTAGTGATATTATACCGAGTTATAAACATAACCCAGATAGCACTGGACGTCCCATGGACGTCCAGGTTAAGTCCATTGTTAGTACATTAGTCCATGGACTAATAATGAATGTACTAGTAGGGTGGTCCTTATTTTGGAAAAGTCTCGATTTTTTTTAGTGCTCCCACTAAATCGGAAGTAGAGGCCTAGATAATAATTATGAAACAATAAAAAGTCGGAAAAAAAATAACCCGTGCCCCATGCAGGTTGAATTTTGATTGGGATTTAACATGGGTTTTCCGGTTTTTTAAGTTAAACTAAGCGTTGACGTTGAGCAGTTGATTTTCATCGGTTTAAGGTGAAACTTGGTATCCTTAGGTTTTCGATATCATTGAATCCAAATATCATAAAAACCGGTGTTGACTAATGACTAATTTGAAATTAATCTTTTGATTATTTAAAATTTTAAGGATTTTTTCATATTTTAACACAAATCAAGTAAAGTTTCGTCGTAAAAATTTTGCTAACGTGTTATTCGCTAAATGACAACTGTCAATTAAGCTGTCAATGAAATTTTTAATAAAATTTTAATTTTTTTTCATTTTTCAATTCGAAAAATAGTGTTAATTAAGTGTTTCAATACAGCTAAATCCGAATATGATGGCAAAAACGAGTTTGGACTCTTGACAGCTGTCAGTAGAAATTCATTTTTTGATTATTCAAAATTGTAAAGTTTTTTTTATGTTTTGACACAAATCAAGTAAAGTTTCGTCGTAAAAAAAATATTACCCTGTTTTTCGCTAAATGACAAGTCAATTAAGCTGTCAATGAAATTTTAAATCGAATTTTTAGTTTTTTTCATTTTCTCGAATCGGAAAATAAGTCTTAATTAAGTGTTTTAATGCAGCTAAATCCGAATATTATGTCAAAAATGAATTTGGACTCTTGACAGCTGTCGAAAAAGCTATCAATAGAAATTCATTTTTTGATTATTCAAGTTTTTTTTATATTTCAACACAGATCAAGTAGTTTCGTCGTAAAAAAAAAATATTAACGTATTTTTCGTAACGTATTGACAACTGTCAATTAAGGTGTCAATGAAATTTTAAATCGAATTTTTTGTTTTTTTCTTGACCCAGTCTGCACAAAACTTGCCAAAATGAAGGGGGTACCACGACTTGATTGGGCAATTTTTTTTTTTTGAATTTGAGTTGCCTGTTGTCGAAACCCAGATCCACTCCACTATTACCAAAAGTGCGGGATATCGGAGAACGTGTGTTATCTTTGCCCGGAAATAAAAAAAAACTTCCTTGCCGGTCGAGTTTTTTTACTTTGGTTTATCAGATTTTGGTTTTATTCTTTAATTTGGCGATGGTAATAAAATATTAAAATCAAAACTAGTCCCCATACGGGCCTAGGGCCCGTAAGGATTGCTTACTTACTCCCACTGTATGATATCTACGCTACGCCACTGCAAATACCCACCAGGTGGTAGCATAAGTATTTTAAAGCCCATACCTACCAATGATAGGAAATTAGGTAGATAGGTATGTACTTCATTAAGTAAGGTGAACCTGTGTACCTGTGAACAGTGTGAGCAAAATAAATTATCTCTTGTATTATACTTGTGTAAGGAAAGCGTAGACCAAAGTTGACAACTAATATAGGTATAGGTAGGTATAGGTATTTTGAATCTATTTTCCTAATTTATGAGTGCTCTCACTGAATATTTCAATGACTATATACCTAGGTAGGTACCGGATAACTCTACATGCTTAGTAAGTATGCGGATTAAATAATTAACTCTTTAAGAACTTGTTTAAAAGACACTAAATAACTAAATATGTAGATATACGAGATGACTCACCTTCGTCACCATTTCCGTCTTCTGTTACTTACAGCTAACATATTTACACAAACCGCATAAATTCACACACGCACCTATTATTAATCACATAAAATTACTTAAGAAATCAGCACATTTTGAAAATTCTACTTTGGTTTAAATTGCCAATGAGTCATGATGCCTAAAAACTAAAAGTTGTTATCTACCTCCGTGTTGTCACTTTACCGATATAACTGCGTGAAAGTTTAGCTCTTAGTTGAGAGATGGCGGCAGATTATAGGTAATACAGGGCACGTTTGACAATTATGCGAAGCGGTGAAATCTCCTGGCTGACAGTTTTCTCAGATTGAGTTTGAGTACAAGGATCAATGCAGAGATGGCGGCCAATGTGATGTCATGATGGAGGTAGGTAATGTAGAGTTTTATTGGGCAAAATTAGGAAATCCTTAGTGTCAGTTTATTTAGTTTAGGAATAATATTTATTTTTACGTCAAATGTGTCATTCTTTAAGGATAAACAACCAGGAATACTAAATAATTAAGTGATTTATGATGTATAAAATAGTAAGCAGGGCAGAGCCCACCAAGGAAGTGAAATTCAACGAATTTTACACAGAGGTAAGGAAGTGGGACATTGTTTATTAGAACTTTCTACAACGTAAATTTACTTTTAGGTAAAAGAAATAGAAAAACGCGATTCTGTTCTAACTCCCAAGCAACAAATCGAACGTCTGTTACGGCCAGGGTCTACTTATAGGAATTTAAACCCATTCGATGTGTTGCAAGTCGAACCGGACACTGTGCTAGAGGAGATAAAGAAGAAATACAGACGTTTGTCGATTTTAGTGCATCCAGATAAGAACCAGGACGATCCGGATAGGGCGCAGCAGGCTTTTGAGGCAGTGAATAAGGCGTGGAAGACGTTAGAGAACGAGGAGTCCAGGAAAAAATGCCTCGATATCATCGAGGAGGCTATCGGCCGCACTGATATTATGGTAAGTTCTGACTTCTCTTTATCATTTTTTTTTCGTATGATTTGCTGTTGATGTTTTGTGTGACTATATAATGAGGCATTCTAGCTTGCAGAGAAAAGAAAGAAAGCAAAAAAAGACGGGAAAGATGGCATACCGGAGGATGACCCTGTGAAATATAAACATGCCATTTATGTCCTGACAATGAAACTCTTTGCAGATATGGAACGGAAACGTCGAGAATTACAGGATAGAGATCAAGAAGAACGAAAGAGGAAAAGAGAGGCCGAAATAGAGGAGGAGGAGAACGCCAAGGCACAGAAAGAGTGGCAGAAGAACTTTGAGGTTAGTTTTGTCTTGTCTGATATCTTTAATGGACTGAAGTGACTGTTTCTATTGTTTTAGGAGTCCCGTCAGACCCGTGTCAACAGTTGGCAGTCCTTCCAGGCCCATTCGAAGGGCAAGGATAAGAAGGCCAGTAAAAAGATTAAGATGTTCAAACCGCCCAAGAACAAGCCGGAGTCCAGATAGGTTGTTAAATTGGCAAATATAAAACGTGTGTTGTAGAGCGTCATTTTATTTAAGGAAGGATTTGATTTTTCATATATTTACAAATTTGGTTTTAATTTTGTCTTTTCTTTTGTATATTTTGTATAGGTTTTAAGATGATTTAAAGCGGAGCACTTTGATTTTACATTTTAGTGCTATGATTTGACTTATAAAAGAGTATCAATTTATTTAACAAAACGGGCATGAACATTTTTATATTGAGTACACTTTTCTTTTTACAATTATTTTCCAAGCTCTTAATTTAGCATCTTAAACAAAATAGCAGTTGTTTTATGACATGTAAGTGACAGAAGATAAACAAAGTTTCATTTATATTCTTTCGTCTGCATAATTTGTAAAAATGCTTGCTGCAAAATATTGACTAAAGAAAACATTATCAATAGGTCTAACGTCTAGTCTAATCTTTTTCCTTAATCATAATCGAGTGAGGATTTTCCCAGGCATGAAGGGGGGAAAATGTTTTTGTCTCAATAATGCTTGGTGCGAAGTATCTTTCCCACCTATTTGCTAGAGAAGATTTTCCTGCCATTGCAAAATACTACATTACAAGCAAAATTATTAATATTCCACCATTCATGTACTGGTGGGAAATTTTGTTCCCACATTAATGTTTCACCATCCATTTACTGGTGCGAGATTTTGTTCCCATATTTATCTTTCCCACCAAATTGCTAAGAAAGATTTTCCTATCATTGCAAAATACCACATTTCAAGCAAATTCATTAATGTTTTTTACTATCCATCCATCTACTGGTGGGAAATTTTGTTCCCCTATTTATCTTTCCCACCAATTTGCTAGGGAAGATTTTCCTATCATTGCAAAATACCACATTACAAGAAAAAATATTAATATTCCACCATCCATTTACTGGTGGGAAATTTTGTTCTCATATTTATATTTCCCACCTATTTGCTTGGGATAATTTTCCTGTCATTGCAAAATACCACATTTCAAGCACAATCATTAGTGTTTCACCATCCATTTACTGGTGGGAAATTTTGTTCCCATATTTATCTTTCCTACCAATTTGCTAGGGAAGATTTTCCTATCATTGTAAAATACCACAGTCCAAGCAAAATCATTAATATTCCACCAACCATTTACTGGTGGGACATTTTGTTCCCATATTTACATTTCCCACCTTACACGCTAGGGATTTTCCTACCATTACAAAATACCACATTACAAGCAAAATTATTAATATTCCACCATTAATTTACTGGTGGAAAATTTTGTTCCCATATTTATATTTCCCACCTATTTGCTTGGGATGATTTTCCTACCATTGCAAAATACCACATTTCAAGCAAAATCATTAATGTTTCACCATCCAATTACTGGTGGGAAATTTTATTCCCACATTTATCTCTCCCACCAATTTCATAGGGAAGGTGTCCCTACCATTGCAAAATACCACATTGCAAACAATATTATTAATGTTCCACCATCCTTTACTGGTGGGAATTTTTTTTCCCATATTATTGGTTGAAAATGTACCCAGTAGGGTTCAATATTTATTAGTAGAATAAAAGATGATATTTTCTATAATAAACGAATTTTGGCCATAACGCAATATTTTTCCCGTATTTATGACCACAAGAATGCTCATAATTCACCAAAATACTTAAAATTTTTCAAAAATTTCATCACAATAAAATTAATTATTTTCCACAGCGCAAAGAAAATTTACAACAAACACACTTCTGGGGAAATATTAATAGTTGTCATTCATCTGTTGAATTCAATGAACTTAATTGCAAAGAAAGTATTCTTGAGTAAATTAATTAATAATATTGGCTAAATAATATAATTGGCTAAATTACCATGGATGTACTTAATTTTGAACTGTTGTGGGAAATAATTTCCCACATGCATTAATTGGTGGAATTTTTTCCCACATTGTACAATGTCAAATAATATACATACAGCACACTGTCACTGTCAATGCACACAAATCAGTGGAGGGAATTTTTTTTATTCTGTCGTGGTCAAGTCCTTGATTATTGAATCTGAAATATATTTGGTTACTTTGCCGTTTTAAAAAGTACGTACATCGTTGGTAGCGATTTTCTTGTCCTCAATATTCAGTTATATCAAATCTTTGTTGCTATTTCTATATATCTTCCTGAAATCAGCTTGGAAAACAAAAGTATTTTTTTAAGTCTATTTGTAGGAATATTTAATAATTCGCATTATGTCACAGCTTTATCTTAATTTTATCATAATTTATGTATGTCGTGTTTAAAATAATTATAGGAACTAGAAGAATTAAAAATAAATGTATATATTTACCTGTATACAGTCTCTTCTTGCTTAATCCAAAGAATGTTTTTAGCTATGCTTTACGATCAAGGCGACTCGATTTTTCGAACCTCGGCATTTAAGTTGCCGGAAATATCCGTAGATCGCAGCACAGTTCGACGGTTTAGGACTCGAGCATTGCCACTAGGTGCCACCATAGTATATAGATAACTGTTTACAACTTTGAGATCTTCGTAATCGTCGCTAGATGACACCACATTACAGTTTGTTTTCAGTACAACTTTCCAAAAGAAGATGGTGCTTTCATATACATTTCATAAAGAGGCACTTGTTAAAAATTAAACTCTGAATAAACGTAGAAAACATCTATTTATTGTTATAAGAAAATATATCAGTTTGTTATAAATCATTACCTAAATAGGTATACAATTAAATAACTAGTAATAAAAATTTACTTACATCTTAAAATGGTTACACATTTCAACCCATGTACATTTCAAAAACATACTAACAATATCTTAAAAAATTATTAATTTATAACATTACTAGGTATATGTCCGGGATATGTCGGTTGAGTATTACGTTATGACGCGCGAGTATCCAAGCTGGGCCTTAGCGATAAACATCCCTCCACCCAGAAATTGGGCCTTTCCAGCATACTTTTCCATAAGCTCAGTTCTTTTCCCGTGGCATCCATCCATTCGACTGTCTTTCCATAGTGCTTACCTTCAATAAAAATGTATTGAATTTATTTTATTCGTTATTTATTACTTTATTTGGGTTTTAGCCGAATAATAACCTTTAGGTCTATTTATTTAAATCCCAGCTTTGAATTATTATTATTAACTACCAATCATTTGTTAAAAATCTACACCAATATTTCGTACATATTTTTTTGTATGGAGCTGCAGCCCATCACCATTGGTGGTGATCAATTAAAACTTGGGCTATTCTTTATACAAATGAAAAATATTACGTACATATTTTTTGGAAGGAGCCACAGCCCATCACCATTGATGGTGCACCATTGGCGGTGGTCAATTAAAACTTGGCTATTCTTTACACAAATGAAAAATATTTCGTACGTATTTTTCTGTAAAGAGCCGCAGCCCATCACTATTGCTGGCGGTCAATTAAAGTTGGGCTACTCTTTACACAAATGAAAAATATTTCGTACGTATTTTTTTATATAGAGCCGCAGCACATCACCGTTGGTGGTAGTCAATTAAAACTTGGGCTATTCTTTACACAAATGAAAAATGTTCCATACATATTTTTTTATAAGGACCCGCAGCCCATCACCATTGGTGGTGGTTAATTAAAACTTCTTCTTTACACAAATGAAAAATATTTAATATCTTTTTTTTGTAAGGAGCCACAGCCCATCACCATTGCTGGTAGTCAATTAAAACTTGGGCAAAAAAATTATAATATACTTAACAAATAAATATATTTTGATGGTGGTGGGTTAATATCTACTTAATATTATCTATGAATGAACTGTATGAAAAAAATTACCTATGCCCAGTGAAAACCTGACACCTCCTAGGAACTCATTACTGGCTAGCCTATCGTGATCCCATACGGTGAGCTCAAGACACCTTTCGGCCAGTTCCTGCAATGTGACATCGTCATACACAAAAGTGTAATTCCAGACCGGATTCACAGTCCTCCTGGCTATTGGTGTCTTTTGTTTCGAACTCCGACCCTTGTCGGGCAGCAAATAACTGAAAAGAGAATTCAGAAATGCGGTTTCAAACGCAACGTATACAATTAATTGCCTTAAAAAAACTCACCTTTTACAGAAAGGATCTGATGTCCCGTTAGCCTTAACAGCGGTTAGAGCTTTGGCTTCTTTAACCAGCACATGCAACGCCCCCCGCGATCTCTTGCCCTTTTTATGGACCGTCATATCTGGCGGGACAAATTTTAGGCACACTATAATATCACCTTTGTACGATAGGACATCTTCAAACGGTTCCGTCTAAAGAAGAAAAAAATTATTACACATGAGATGTGAGAATTTGAGGCTACTTACCCTCTCTTGGAGATTGTACCACATGGGCGTAGGATCATCGAAGACTTTATTTTCTAAAGCCATCATGACCTCCCCCAAAAAGTCGTTTCTCCCGAACATGTCGGAATGCCACACCGTCAACCACAAAGTTCTCGTTTCTAGTCCATTCAAAGAAATATGGAACTTGAGGCATTCGTCAAACACCGGATTCAGGGTGTGCTTCTTCACCTTGGTCTTGCGTTTGCCGCTCTTCGATTTATCCGGCAGCAAGTATACCTTCACGTATGGATCCGATCGGTTTCGTTTAACGTCTACGGGGGCCAGGTCCTTGCACTGTTTGATTTGGATCTCGAGCGCTCCGGCTTTGTAGTTGTATTGCAAACCGAATTCTACTTGACCCCGGACGGTTACGGTGCCGTAACGGCCCTCACCGGCCCCGGAGTACACGCTTGCCATGGAGTCTGATCGCAACTGAAATTAAAAAAAACAATAATAAACCATTATATTTTCAGAAAAATTAGACAAAGTATAATTTTAGCCTTAGAATTAATTCCCTAAACTTGAGGCATACACTGCTAGGGTCTTTAATTAGTAATTACTTTTATCAATTAAATTACAAAAGTAGTAGGCTATGTAATGCACTATTTTATTAATGAATCATACTTTCTCTAATTTCCTTGAGGTGGAATAGTATTTAAGGTTTACATTCTGTTTTATTAACATGCCTTTCTATTCAACAACTCTCATTTTGCGTTTTAGAAATCTTGCTATTTTTATTTTGGGAAAAACGTAAATGTAGGTACGTTAATTTGGCAGAAATGGTGGCTCGATGACAGGTCAAATCGTATTAAAGTCCCATTTATTTGGGTGTTTTTAGGGTGTGTTTAGGCACTGCGATTTAAATAAATATAATAATGATAGTGCAGTCTGCCTACGGACCTATTTGAACCCTTTGGCAGTCTATTTGGACCCTTAAGTGGCGATACAGTAAACAAAAATATGTAAAAAATCTGAAATTTTCCATAGAATTCCATAAACCAAAATACAAACAACTGGCACCTTGGGCCCAAAGTTTAAACAAATATATCTCAGCTCCAAAGGGTTGTAGATAATTTTTGTTTGTAAATTAATAAAAAAAATACCAGCTATTCACTGCTGCTAACAAAAAACAATTTAAAAAAAATCGAGGTGCCAGTTGTTTGTATTTTGGTTTATTGAATTCTACGGAAAATTTCAGATTTTTTACATATTTTTGTTTACTGTATCTCGGAAAAAATGTATGTAGTAAAAAATTAACATAGGGCCAATAATAGGCAGACTGCACTATAATAATGCATTATATTTAGTGACTTATAAATCCTCAATTTTGAGGCAAAGTTGTAGTATATATTATTCAGAACACAGTTTCACTAGACCATAATATATTCTCCTTGGCACCAAACAATAAAACAATCAGTTTTTATATATTTCGTTGCGGGTTTCGCTTCAAGAGTTATCATCCCCAAGACACTGAGAATGCCTAAATTACGGATTTGGATGGAAAAAACACCAAAACTAGATACCCTTCTGTATTTTTTATAGGCCCACGAAATAACTCATTTGCAGAGTCAATTTTAATTAAGTTTTTAATATTTTTCAGGTTACCACCTTGAAAATAGCCATGGCTTAAGAAATGGTTATTTCTTAAGCCCCTTTACATGGTAAACATAGGTCTAATTCGATAATTTTTGCCATTAATTGCAGTTAAAATAAATAAAAATTCGATTTTGCTACGTCTCTATTCCTTAAACGAAAATTTTGCTTCAGTATCGTTTTCGGGGTTTGTCAGATAATTTTTAGAAAATTCTTAATTTTTATGGGTGTGGGTATTTTTTACGCCGCTTCATTCAAATTATATCTCTTTATTTTGGCAGACCGATGCTTCGACCCTGTACTTCTATGTAGAGGATAGATGGACGATCAGAAAAGGTTATGTACGTCGGCTCGATATCTCAAACGGTTTAAAATTTAAGCCATCATATATCACATACAATTTTAATCAGGCCTGAATTTGTTAAATTGATGCCCCTAAGCAAACGTATATTTGCCGCCCCGTTTTCCCCCTCCTCTACCCTGATGATTTATTACAAATTAAATTGTTTAAAAAATATACGATCATTAGCGAACAAGTTGTTTATTGAGAGTAAAGTCAAAAATGACGTTTTTGAATAAATTTGCGAAGCAGGTTTTTTGAAATCTATTGGTTTATTGTTTTTCCATACTGAGGCCGGTCCTTACGTAAAGGTATTAGAAAAAATACCTACGCCTCATCACGGACTCCAATAGATACATCTCCATCAACTTACACAACCTTTGCCCCGACGTAGTACCAATAGCGGTCTGAATGATAGTCCGTTTTCTGTTTGCCGCCCTTTAAAATCTCAGCCTATTGGGAAATATGGGCCTGAATTTAATACAATTAACTGTCATAACTAATATCAAATGGTATACCCAGACTGCTTAAAAAAATAATGCCCTCTGTATTTACCTTAGATACCTCTGTAATAAATTTCACGGTTTTCCAACAATACGTCAACATGTATAGGGGATTCATAACAAAATATCGATGTACGTCAACAGTGCACAATGCATAACAGTGTGACAGACAATGGGTGGTTGGCAATGTTCCCTGGTCACGCGTTTTACAGTTGAAGACGTGCATCGGTTTCTGTTTTGAATAATATACGAATAATTACGTCTAAAAACTTGAATTAGAAAACAAACTGGCTAGTAAAATAGTGGATACAATTGAGTCCACGCCATCCACATTCTATCATACTCACCCCTAAGCTAGACAGGCTACTCCTCGTGTGATGCAGACCGACCAGCCTGTCAATATCATCGTCGTTCTGCCATTCCTGGCTGGAAATCGACCCCGTTCCCCTCCTCGATCCCGGGGCCACCGGACTGGGACTAGCACTTTTGCTGCTATTTCTAGACGCGAGCATGGGCGACGAATGGGCTTCGGATATACTAACATCATCTAGAAACGAAAACGAATCAGTTCGGTTACAAATTAGGTATATTTATCTGCAGATGGCTGATAAATCATCGCAAGCATGTCAGCATGTGCCGATTGCTGTCATTCAAACGCGTAATTGAGACATTTATACAGGGTGAGATTTATACATTGAAGCAAAATTTGCGACGCCGATCATGAACTGAACTAATTGACACTACCACTACCCCATCGTGTAGCAAAATAATCAGTCATAAGCAGTGGCGTGCCCAGAAATTTCGTCTGGGGGGGGTAAGTGTATGGGAGGGGAGGGAGGGGGGAGAAAAATCTAAGATCGGTAATTAAAAAATATAATTAGAATTCAAAGAAAACTCTATTCTTAAAAAGAAACAAAACTGATTTTAAAAAACCTACCCCGGTTGACGGTACTCAAATAAATTTAATAAAGGACATGAGTTTGTTTCTATTTGATCATTTAATATAGTTCCAGATTTCTTTGTCTTATTAATCTCTAAAGATTCTAATAAATTTATATAACATTTTTGTTTAGTATAGTAGATGTAGCTTTTTTCGGTTTTTCTTTTTTTCGATTTTTGATTGAAAATTCTGAGCCTTGGGGGGGGGGGGGGTTGAACCCCCTAAACCCCTCGTGGGTACGCCACTGGCCATGAGGTTCGTGGATTGAGGTATCGGGTGGTTGTTAAAGCATAGGTATAAGATAAGGTTAATGCCAGAAGACACCGAAATATTTTAGACCTCATCTGCTGCATTGTATGCGATGTGAAAATGAGCGCAATCGAAAGAAAATCAAAGTAGGAGAAAGTTATTTGTTGAGTCTACATTGCAGTTGTTATGCTCGAACTCATGATCTAGAAATCGGCATATTTCACATAGTGGGTGGGCCGACATCTGAGCCGAGCCGTTATTCCTTTAAAGATCACGTAGGGTCATGCAATCGCACAGATACAAGTGATGCAGATTCAGATTATATTACACGGAGATATACCTGACGGTAAAAAGTATTTTTGTCAAATTAAAGAATATAATAAAATTCTCGGAGTAAATTAAAACACGGCCAGCGATTTAATTAGGTAGGTAGATCAAAGAAGGTGTGTTATTTGTGAATTCATTATGTAACAGCTGTGTTACTCTTATTTACACAAGCCGTGCAATATTCGCTAAAATTATACATTTTTAATAATGGAATCCTTCTCGAGATACACTTCCACCTTCCACCCTGGATATGTATTTATTCAAAATGAAAACAACTCCTTTGTTAGTGAAACTCTATTTTTAGAGGCGGGGATTTATTTATATAAAGGTTACTTTCGACCGATGAAATGCGTAATTTAAAGCGTAATGTTTTTTAATATTAATTCATTAATTGGTTTCTAATGTGCCTAACATTCCGGGTAGACTCGTTATTTTTATCTGATACAAAGCAACTGATGTTTCTTGGTAGGACTGGTAGTCATGATAAAATTACAAATACAGATATGTCTAGTAACGGTGTTTACAAAGAAGTAAAGGCTAACGCTAGTTATAATAATATTACGATTAGTCACTAGCAAAAAAGACTTATGTCTATAATGCGCAGTAGCAATAAATAGTCGGATCTGCACAGGGTGTATCGGAAGGTTTAAACATCTATAGTGTTAGAAACAATGTCGAATGTAAAAACGTTTGACGTTTGTTTCGGTGATTTTTGACGGCGACGGCCTAGAACGCAACCTTTTATGAAAAACCCTCATAGAAACTAAAAACTTACTACAATCAAATTAAACTGGTTCCGCAAAGCACAGTAAACATACAGCTCAGCTATGTTACACAAGCCGTCTTGGAAAGCGCTATATTTGTCGATTTAACAGCTAGGTACCTTTAGCTTCCAATAAGCTATCATGTTCCTCTTCATTTGTGCTTGAATGATTAATTGGCGTTTGGTTTTCTCCGTGATCCGACGCATGAGATGTTCCAGTTTTGTTGTTGCATTTTAGTACGACCTTCCGCTCTAGCAGCATCTTGGTTGGAACCACTATTTTACTTTGGTGGCCACCAGGAGTTGACCGAATCTCCTACAGCGTTCAAAGAGTGACGAAAACTGTTTCGGGGCGACTTTGGCAAATATAAAAAACCACACCCATGCATATCGTTTACATTTTAACATTGGAAATGTTTATGTTTGTACATGAGTATATGGGGGCCAAGTTAGAAGTTTTCGTTCAAGGCCAAAAGACAGCGGTGTCGCGATCGAGTGACGCAATACATATAGATATCGCAGCGTGCGGCCTTCTAGCGGCGTGAGGAGTACTGGGGAGTATTCAGTGCAGCTATATTGGGAGAGGTGGCGCATTGCTAGTAGTGATGGGAATAATCGGGATATTTTCATAATCATAATTGTCATAAATTTAATAATTCGAGTGTAAACGAATGCCCAACGATAATTAAAATAAAAGAACAAGTGTCGGCTACAAACGTATATTCTAAACTAACTAACAAAACCTCTACATATTATTCCTTTCATAGGGCCGTCCAAGCAGCCCATAAATATTTTACATTCAATCAACGGTCTACTGCAATCTCGATAACATAAACAATAAACATATCGCTCAGCCGGAACGGTCCTATACTAAAAGACACAGGGCGTTAGCGTTTACACGAGATATAAATTCGAATTTATTTAGGATGAACTTATAAAAATTCGTCAAAAATTACAAAATCTTAGAATTCGGTAAGAGTTAAGTTTGTACTTTTTGATCACCACGTATAAAATTTTACATTGTCGAGAAAATGTTATTGTTTATAAAAGTTTTTACTTGCCCAAAAAATAGTAATGACGTCGACAAAAATCATATTTTTATACGGGGTGGTAACAAATTACAAAATCTCAAAAAATGTTTAGTTTTACGGGAAAACTCTAGTAATGTCGACAAAAATTATTTTTATAATACGGAGCGGTAAAAAATTACAAAATCTTCAAAAATTCGGTAAGAGTAAAGTTTATACTTTTTGATCACCACGTATAAAAAACTTTGATACGTGGTGATCAAATGATGATTTTGCCACAATTATGTTTTTATACGGGTTGATCAAAAATCACAAAGTTTACTCTTCGACAAAAATCACATTTTTTATACGGGTCACAAATTACAAAATCTCAAAAATGTTTAGTTTTTGGGAAAACGCTATTTTTTTTAAAAGTTTTTGCTCGCCTAAAGTAATTTCGACAAAAATTATGTTTATTATAGGTACGGGGTTAGTCAAAAATTACAAGTGGTCAAAAATTACAAAATCTTAAAATTCGGTAAGAGTCAAGTTTGTACTTTTTACCACATATAAAAAACTAATGATGATTTTGCCACCATTATGTTTTTATACGGGGGATCAAAAATCACAAAGTTTAGTCTTACCAAATTTTAAGATTTTGTAGTTCTTAACTACACGTAACCACCCTGTATATACAACACAATTTTTGACAAAGCCATCACTATTTTTAGGCAAACAAAAACTTTTTTAAAGAATAGAATTCGAAAACAACATTCGAAAACAAAAAAAAATGAGACTGTAATTTTTGATCACCCCATGTAAGATAACCCGTTTAAAACGACAAGACCTTCAGGGTTAAACGAACAAAGAAATCGTAAGATAACTGCTTTTTATTTATTCAATTCACTTGAGAAAATTTTACCAGTTGTGTCTGGTATTTTCAATATGCCTGCGATACTTGCGTAATATGCAAGATCTGTGATTTTTTTTTAAGTTTAACTGCAAGTCCAATATAAGTTGGTTATTTAAAAATTATGTTTATTATTTCTTACTACATACCTAACTCGTAAATTGAGTATTACTAATATAATACAATTAGTAATACTTAAGTTTTTTGAAAAATAAAATGCTAAAAATTATGTTTATATTTATATATAACCTTGTGCCTTGTGTGTATAATAAATAGTTAATAGACCTATCCAGTCAGAGCAAGCGAGTAAGATAAATACAACGCAACTTGTATTGAATGAGACAATAGCTCGGTGCGTAGTATGTTCTGCGCATTCTTGTGGCAATGTATGATAGTATCCATACTCAATATTATATTAAATTATGACCTAACGTGTTATTCTAAATTTATAAAATGCCAGGGACCCAATCGTACCCCAAACATTAGTAATAAACACTTAATAAACATAAGCATGCTAAAGCCAATCTGGCCATTGCCACAAGCATGCACGCGCACGATAGTATTTGACGTATTCGAAACAACTCAAAAGGATCGGTATATTATGTTTCATATATTTTGTTATCATTTCCAATGTCTCCGATAGTTGCAAGGATTGCGAAATCTGTGATTTTTTTTTATAACAGAGCAGATGCGTGAAAAGTGTCAATTTCATCAATACTTGTTATTGGTCCATAAGGTTAAGATCCAGGTTGCAATTTGATATTATTATCATTACGAAAATTATACTGTATTATGGCCAAAACTGGGCCTCTGCGCATAACCCTACTGGCAACGCAACGCTACTTACATGGTAATTTATTATTATGATGTGTACCGAATAATAATTTATTTAAATCAACTATCCATTATATGTTTTGTAATGAATCATCGCAAATGTATGAACCTGAACATTATTTATAATGGAACGATTGTATTTTTAAAAGAACATCTGTAACGGTTTTTAAGTTTTTACAACTAAAAATATGTTAAATTAAATACCTATTCGTTAATGTATATAATATATGCAAATAATTCCAAGCAAAGTCAACTTCTAAATAATTATAAGGCGCATAATAATGTATTACCATGACTCATATCCATACCATATTCTACGCATTTCCTGCGATATTATCATAAAATTGCCATGCAAAGGGGGCACACTGTGATAGGCCATGCTGTCACCCACTTTACATTTTAGATCCAAAACTTATTGATGTAAAAAAATTGAAAAAAACTATTTCCACTTTACTACCATGGCAGCGATGAAATTTTTAAACCACCTTTCAGTTCTTTGCATATTAATACGCGTGATTTTATTATTGAAACATGGTGTTGTTTCATCACACTTACATTTCCGGATCTTACACATATTGATTTTTTTATGAAAACCTTTTACGCTGCGATGGAATCGTCAGAAGTGACTGTGCACGATATACTGAAAATTCCCCAGATCTAGGGAAAATGCGCACAATCTGGCAACGCCACACCTGACTGTGTGGCAACATCGCATCTGGGGGTGCCAGATGCAACCCCCCAAAGGCGAAGTCTGAACCCTCTAGGACTTCAAATGACCGAGATACGCGCCTGGCCCTATTTAGAATAGTTGCGGTATACGAACATGTGGACCCTGTGGAACTTGTCAAAACGCTAGAATAGGATGGAATAATTGAGAACAATCTAAAATGGTATGAAATAATCGGGAAGTTTCCAGAACCTTGAAAATAGTATATACGGGGCCAGCCGATCGTTACATCAACATCAGACAGTTTTAGTTTAAACGTTCTTAGAGACAAGACAAAGTAACAAGTAATTAAAAGTGTTCAATTTGCAATAGTGATTTATCGTTGTAAACAGTTGTGACGTGACTTGTTGTCTTTGGAATTTAATAAAGTGTATTTGGATTATGGACAGTACCACTTATTATACGAACCCAGTGGCGCAACAATACCACACTAATTTCGTAATGGAAACAGCGTAATGGTATCAGTATTTTATAAACACGTATAATCGGGTCATGAGTGGCCACTTAAACTTCCAGATTTAACACACCTTTTTTAAGGAAACCGAAAATACGACTTCCATTTGATCTAAGGTTTGATAATAAACATCTAAGCGTTTCTCGGCGATGATCTGTAAGTAAATATATTACAGTCCAGCTCCATTGATTCTATGATCTAACACCCATCGATTTTTTACCAAAACCTTGAAAATGTCACACATGTCAAACGGTTTTATTTAGCTTGACTTCGTATATTTGTTTCAAATCTTGCAACAGCTTGTTCAAATATTTCCCGATTAGCTAGCGACTTGAAATTTGGTGACAATACAACTTAATATGTTTTATTACAAGAAAAATCAAAATGGCAGACTTTTCTATTTATAAACCGATTTGTCTCAAACTTGAAACTTTGCCTGTTTAAGGTCACTCAATACAATTTTTGACTAAAACATAAAAATCAAAATGGTGAATCCAAAATGGCTACTATCGAATTTATGAACCGAGTTGTCTCAAACTTGGTACTTGGGATCGTTTAAGGTTACTGGGCTCATTTGGTTGCTTTGACGAGTCCCATACATTATACTTGGTGACGAGGGTTTAATGATGGAGGCAGGAGATATTTAAAAAACTAAAAACTTAATTTACCGCCTGTTTCTCAATGAGTTGCTGCATGTATATATCTTGGTCGTCTTTGTTAGTGAAGTCGTTAATTTTATTGATGCAAAAGTCGCATTCTTCTTTTGTAAAATAGTTAAAGCATCTTTTGTTGCAACTAAAACCGTATACTTAGTTTTATTTTGAAATTATTCTCGTTTCGGCTCGGTTTAAATATTTTACATAAGATTATACAGTATTGGTTAAAAGCTATGGGTTTCTTGTTTTAAAGGTCACTTGTGTTCTATATAAGAAATATTTGATTTACTTACATTTAAAATATTGCTTTCTTGGAATTAATACTTGTAAATTTACTACCAAACGCTTATATTTGAAATCAGAATATTAGCGTCGTGCATACATAAAAAAAATTACCAAAAAAAAGTAGGTTCACTTTTATTTAAAAAATGGGGGGGGGGGTTCAAAATTTCCACACCCTATATCATGAAAACCTCACGGTATTCGATGAGTTTTTTCACAAATTATCATACCTCCAAAAGGACATTAATATGCGTAATAATTGAGATTGTCCATATTAGTATTTATTAGTAGTTTCGTATCCATAGGTTACGAAAATCCGGACACGAAATTTAAAATTGATTCCTAAACACACTTCAGCAAATTTGACTGCCATATATTTCTTATGGGAGAGTGATTTTCAGACGGGAAGTATTGAATGGCCACCATATTCAATTGGTCAAGTTGCTATTGAAAACATTTTGCAAAATACGTATTTATTATAAAACAAAAAAATTAGAAAAATAGGCGAAATATGTCACATATGCTTATGTTACAATGCAGAAAATGATGAGATTTCAGACACTGAAGATAGCGACATTGAAAATGAAGGACGTGAATTTGACGACGAAAAATTTTATAACGAGGAGGAAACACGCAAGGAAAATTTTAACTAAGTGGTCAGACACCTATTAAAGTGTCTTTTGTATAGCATTTAAAATATTTACATGTGTCCAACAACCTAAATTAAACCGTCCACTAGCTAACAAATATTTCCAATAACTGTACTTTTTGCATTAAAATTATAAACAAATTTCTACATAACACATGACAAAGTTTTATTACAATTACTAAGTATTATCTTAATGTGCACGAATTAAGCTATACTCTGAATGTTTTCTCTGAATATACTGAATGCAGGGTCTTCAATATTTTTCTTATGTAGCTATGCAGTTTACCATAACTCATTCATTAAAGATAAGCAGACACGCCACTTGATGGGCTCTGATCACAAGAAGCGGCGTTGCCGAAAGGTCGCCGCCGCAGCAGCTGTTCCATTTTCTCTCTCGCACTCATTTCACTTTTTAGAACAATAATAGATCGACTCTTCCAGCGTTTTATGAATTAACCGTTGGATCTCCCCGTATTGATATGCCTCTGCTCCAACCAAATTACTAGCTACTTGATGATTTAGTCGACTCCGACCAATTTAGTTTTAGAGTTAAACACTATATTATTACAACACTCGCTCCTTAATTAAAATTATTAATGAAGGCTTTGAAGATGGCTTGTTAACATTTTCACAATTTTTTTAAGTTCAGCAAATTTGACTGCCATATATTTCTTATGGGAGAGTGATTTTCAGACGGGAATTTCTCGGGAATTTCAGACAGGAATTTCAGACGGGAATTTGTCATCTTCTAATGAATATAAATACAAATTCAGCGATGTTGCCACAAATATTGCCGGGTTTTCAATTAACACAATGAATTTATAATTTATTAAATATATGTAAGAAACTTTTATTAAATAAGTTTATCCAAAACCTCTTAGTACCTCTCAAGTTTTCATTTTTTTCTTGTTATTTTAATGATAGAGATTTCATTCTTATTAAAATATATTGTTATCTAAATTTTACAATCCTCTGTAATAACTGTCATAACTTATCCTTCCGAGAACATCGCAAAAAATAGAAGATGTGTGAATCTTCAAAAAGTGTAAATTGGTAAAGAGCCCTTCGGGCAATAGGGAAAAAATATTGGCATCTAAGTAAAATTCCAAATTTCTTTATTATGTCTAATTCAACTGGATTAGTAAGGTGTGGTTCTTATATTTTAATATATCTGGATAAGTATATTTAATGGCCAGCAAAATATAAAAATAACCATTATACCTGAACATATCTGACAAGGGCAAACTCAATATCGTCCGAAACAGTTTCTTTAGAATCACTTCTGCACAGTGTGCAACAGTCGCAAAACAACAAGCCCCACCAGGAGGTTTTTCTGCAGCGCTCCCGCAGATCCCAAGATTCTTCGATGCTCTCCAACTTTTCAAAAGTTGAATACGATGACGCATCCTTAGCCTTGTCACTGACTAAGCGGGCCATTGTTATACGGTACAATCAAGCTGTGCATTGCACGACCGTAGCTGCAAGTAATTGGTTTATACTTAGGTTCAAAGTTTTTATTATTACCTTACATACGTAAACAAACAATAAGGCGAGGAATCACTTTGAATTTTAACAATAAATGTTTAAATTTATAACTGTAGGTACTTACATGCGGATTATACACTAGACCTTGGCAATTTCAAACCGATACTGAATCTGAAAATGTGAGCAAACCGTAAATTTTTCAGATTATTGAATTCCGGTAAAATATCCGGTGATAATACGAGGTTTAATCAAACTGTTATTAGGTTGTATGCTTTACACCTACTACGATGTGACCACGCTATAGAACTATTTCAAAACAAACGGACATGGTTATTATGATGTCATTGGTGACATAAATTCAGTATTTTCGTTGATGAAGATATACTGTTATTCCAGATGTTTTTAAAATTTCAAAAGTCATACCATTTTATAAAAAGGACTCTAACCCACAGACATTTTAATACAGACAGAATTGTTTACGTTTTTGGCCGATCCAAGATCGTTCCATCCTTGTCGTCCGTCTTTTTCTCCCGTTTGCACGTTTACGTTTACGTTAAGGGTACGTTTGCCAGGCTTATTGTTAAATTCACTTGAAGTCTGAATACCGTAAGAGATGTTGAATAGTTGAATACCGTAAGAGATGTTGAGAGATCAAATAATTTGACAATTTCAACGAATCCGATTCATTTTAATATCAAAATGTTATTTAACAGCTTCTTGGCAAAAGTAATCTATTGTGCCTTATTCCGTTAATCATATATGGTGAAAACCGAAAATGTACTGTGCCTTGAGATATAAATCTCAACAACGGCAACGTCGTTTGATGAATTTTGCTCGAGTTTTACGTCAATGTCGATTAATCAATTGAAACAAATTTGAGAGGTTGCCGAAACGCCGTCTTATACTTGTGTTTTCTTTAGTGTTCTACGAATCTTTGTATTTATTGCGATTTAGGGGAACAATAAGTGTATAATTATGGTGCATTCTTGTGTAGTTTGTAAAAGGGAGGATCAGTTAAGTCCGGAAAATGTTACTTTTCGTCGGTAAGTATACCTACAAGCATTGACGGCTTGGCTTGGCCAGTGGCAGCGTTGAAACCAAAAACTTTTATATTGCAGCAATAATTATTCATGTGCGACATTTATTTAAACATATTTTTATACTGTCATGCAGAATACCATTTTCATCTCCAATTAAATATATATTATAATTCAAAAAATCTTATTAATAAGGTTTCCCAAAGACCCAGAAAGGAGAAACCTCTGGCTTGAGCTGGTTGGCATGTTGGGAGTTCAACCCCTCCCCAAATATCTAGAGTTGTGCTCCGATAATTTTTTCCCTGAGGATCTATAAATTCGATCAAATGGGTTAAGATATGTCAAAGTCGAAGCTACTACGTCGTTCTGACAGGATGATATTTTTGGATCAGGGATCTATAAGGTAAAAAATGTATAGCTTCATTTATTTGAATATTTCGGTTAACGCTAGTCCCCTGGTCAATGAAACATGTAAAACAGCTGAGCGGTTGTTTAAGTTCTTCAATGCCACTACCAATATCTTTAACAAAAATGTAAAAAACCTTTACGACCTTTTAATTGTGAAAACCCTACTTACATTGCCTTCCAATATCTGGGATTATTTCAATATGTTGATAACGTATTGAATGACCACCATATTCAATTGGTCAAGTTGCTATTGAAAACATTTTGCAAAATACATATTTATTATTAAACAAAAAAATTAGAAAAATAGGCGAAATATGTCACATATGCTTATGCTACAATGCAGAAAATGATGAGATTTCAGAGACCGAAGACAGCGACATTGAAAATCAACGAGAAGGAAACGCGCAAGGAAAATTTTTACTAAGTGGTCAGACACCTATTAAAGTGTCTTTTGTATAGCATTTAAAATATTTACATGTGTCCAACAACTTAAATTAAACCGTCCACTAGCTAATAAATACGTCCAATAACTGAACTTTTTGCATTAAAATTATAAACAAATTTCTACAAAACACACGACAAAGTGTTATTACAGTTACTAAGTATTATCTTAATGTGCACGAATTAAGCTATACTCTGAATGTTTTCTCTGAATATACTGAATGCAGGGTCTTCAATATTTTTCTTATGTAGCTATGCAGTTTACCCTAACTCATTCATTAAAGATAAGCAGACACGCCACTGGATGGGCTCTGATCACAAGAAGCGACGTTGCCGAAAGGTCGTCGCCGCAGCAGCTGTCTTCCATTTTCTCTCTCGCACTCATTTCACTCTTTAGAACAATAATAGATCGACTCTTCCAGCGTTTTATGAATTAACCGTTGGATCTCCCCGTATTAATATGCCCCTGCTCTAACCAAATTACTAGCTACTTTGAGAAAAATGATTTAGTCGACTTCCACCAATTTAGTTTCAGAGTCAAACACTATATTATTACAACACTAGCTCCTTAATTAAAATTATTAATGAAGGCTCTGACGATAGCTTGTTAACATTTTCACAATTTTTTTAAGTTAATGTAATTTTTATTTATATAATTTTATATACTCATATTTTCCTATGTATAATTTCGGACTTGTGTAAATACTTCGTGTATAACTAAATAATAAATTATTATTATTATAATTTCTCGCTCAACGACATTATCTAATTAATAATCCGGTACGGAACGGACCTCGTATATTTATGCACTTCAATTTTCAATGCGTGGTATGATAAAAAGCAAATATGATAAAAAGCAAAGATAAGGAAATATGTAAAAACTTATTGTATAGACTATAATTATGAACAAATAATCTCAGCGTACTTAGAACACTGTTTGATATTATTTTATGTAGCCAGAAATACTGTTATGAGTTGTGACGATCAGCATTATTATATTATGCGGAGTAAAGTCAAGGACAATTAAAAAAACGCCAATAAAACCATGTTAATGTATTATAATTAAATTTAACGTGGGCAATGCCATAGTATTTTTTCCTAATTGAAGGTAAAATTTCACCGAAGAATACGAGATAAAAAAATGTGTTGCTAATATTTATTATAATTAACTTTCGGTTGTTGTGGACAAAAATAAATTAAAATTTTTTGATCATTTCAAAAGATATGTCGCTATATTTACGTTTACATAAATTGAATACAAATTGGAGCTTTTGGAATATCTTAGTAGTTATAACACGTTTTTGATAACTTTTTTCTCCATAATATAAAAGTAAAATAGGTAAACCGGGGCTAAATTGCAAAATTTTATGGGTTTCCTGAAAATAACTTTGATGCGTTTTCATGAAATGCCTTGATATGAAACTATAAGAAATTTGTGTGTTTTTTGTAGAAATATATTTTTTAAACCGTCAAAAATTCGGCATTGACGCCCCTGCTTTGGGGAGACTTTGCCAATCGACGTTTTAGCTTGAAATCACCTACTTCGTGCAAAGTAAATGTCACAAACAGGTTACTTTGCCCTGCCACAAGGCATTTTAAAAAATACCTAGGTGGATCTTTGTTTTTTTGGGGGAAAAATCATTCCCTACGTATTTCTCGATATGATAGGATAGAGATATACAGAAGGTGTAAGTTAGATAGAGAAGTAAGATCGGACGTGAATTCCACGAATCCCACATGCAACAGAGTAGTTAGTTAAAGCGTCCCAAAGACCCAAATCCTGGACAACGGGTAAGTATAATATAATCACGATCTTATGTTTCAGCACGACTGATGCGAGAAGAAGCAGGCTAAACCGAAGAAAAGATCAGGACCAAAGAAAACGGATCGAGAAGACGAGAAGACACTAAAACAGCCTAATCGAGTGGAAGGCGAGGCCGACTGCCTTGCCAAACAACACATCCGTACCTTACATGACTGAGCCAGCGAGCTGATCGCTGATCAGCCGACTCGAATTCCCATGGAGAAAAGGAAGCCGAGTAAATTAAACGCCTAAATATATAAAAATTATTGTTGAACCCCCATTTTACATAGCGAACCAAGAAACTACTTTTAGTTTATAATTCTCCTTGTTATCCAACAAGTTTTGTAATGCTAATTGCCAGTTTATTGGTCGCAGCCCATTGTCCTTGGTTGGTTTATAATATACCTACCAAATTTGCGGTTTTTAATTGTAATTAAAACTGAACTTTTAACCGCAAACTCGATGATTTTAAATTGGAAAATGCCACGCATGAAGACCAATCTAAAGGATTGCTTTGGAAAAAACTTGCCACCGAACGTAGCAGTTATTAACAATATACATCTCAATATTGTCCGCTGTTTAATTATGATACTGTCAATGGTCAATATAGCTGGAAGATAATGATAGATGCATCATATAAGTAAGCAGTGTTTGCACTACTTTTCATGGTGCGAAATGATATTAATTATAAAGTACGTGACCGAACACGTATTTGCTAAATAATCCGAGTCATTAACCTAATTGAAGACCAACAAGTCAAGGCTACAGTTTTTTAAATAAATAATTCGGTGTAATGGTAAAAACTTAAAATAATATACACTTATTTTAAGCGTTTTATTATTAAATTTATGATTACCTATTTATCGAGCGATTAAACGTTGATTTAATGAGCCTGATGTCCATTACTATATCCTCGGTAATTATATTGATTGTTATAATATTTAATTGAACTAAACCGGTTTAATTGCATTTACCAATTTATTATAGTTAAGTACAATTAACGCAATTGAATAATGGTTATATCAATTAAATATGTGTAGATATAAAATGAGTAGGGCGAAATGTTTTTTTTAATAAATAGAATGTAAAATTTGCCTGCCTCTTATTTCGCAATTTTCCGTCCTTTGTCGATTCTAAGCTTGACGTTTAATCTGTATGACGCCCTACAACAACTAAAGTATGTAACGGAACCCATATAATTACTTAGTCTTATTAAATTTCAGGATGTAAGGGGACATAATATAGAGGTGCGTCGACGACAAAAGTCATTCTTCCACCAAAAGGTTAATGAATTGCACATAAACACGTAACTGTTATAACTACGTGTAAGAGCGTTCGTTGTATAATTTATATTCCTTTAGGACGAATTTAGTTAGTGCCTTTCGACAGCTATACATTTACTCGGATTTGTTTCATTTTCTTGACATGAAAATATAGATTTCTACTAATACCCATCCCGAGGTACATCGGAATTGATTTCACATCGGTAACGTAGTCTTCCTCCACGTGAGGAATATTCATCCAGGTGGGACATATTCCCACAACCTAACAATAAATTATGCACGCGGGAAACATTTTTTGGCGTGTTGAAAATTGAAACATATTGTGGGAAACATAAAAATCCAAAAACCTCTACACTGTGTTGTTCGGAATACGCTTCCTACTTGTACTAAAATTTCCCACACACGAATAATTGTAATAATAATAACACGTATATTGAAATTTCGGCGTGACGAATATTCATCCAAGTGGGACAACTTCCCACCACCTAACAGTAAATTATAATTATGCACGCGGGAAACCTTATTCGCCATGTTGAAACACATTGTAACATAAAATTCCAAAAATCTCGACACTGTCTTGTTCGGAAAACTTTTCCCATTTCTAATAAAATTTCCCACACACGAATTATTGTAATAATAATACGTATATTGAGATTTGGAAGTGACTTCACATCGTTTATATCGCATCTCCTCAGCGTGACGAATATTCATCCAAGTGGGACATCTTCCCACCACCTAACAGTAAATTATAATTATGCAGGCGGGAAACATTTTTCGCCATGTTGAAACACATTGTGAGAAACATAAAAATTCAAAAATCTCTACACTGTGTTGTCAAAACTTTTCCCATTTGTAATAAAATTTCCCACACACGAATAATTGTAATAATAATACGTATATTGAGATTTGAAAGTGACCTCACAACGGTTATATCGCATCTCCTCCGCGTGACGAATATTCATCCAAGTGGGACATCTTCCCACCACCTAACAGTAAATTATAATTATTCACGCGGGAAACATTTTTCGCCATGTTGAAACACATTGTGAGAAACATAAAAAATCAAAAATCTCTACACTGTATTGTTGGGAATAATTTTCCCATTTGTAGTAAAATTTCCCACACACGAATAATTGTAATAAGAATAACACGTATAAAGAAATTGGAAGGTGACCTCACATTGATTATACAGCATTTCTTCCACGTGAGAAATATTCATCCAGGTGGAACATCTCCCTACCACCTAACAAAGCGTTGCTCGAATTTTCTATTTGTAGTAAAAATTTCCACGCACAGGAATGAATAACCATCTTTGCCCAAGCATTCTAGACATAAATTCCTACCTGGACAAAAAAATATGGTATAGGAAAAAAAATTAAATATGAGTTCAACTGGCGCGTTCTATCAACATGTCTGGTTTAAGAAAGCGGAAAGTGGACACAGAATGTCGTCAATTCCAAGACAAATGGACTGATGAATACTTTTTTATCTTGCACAGTGGTAAGCCTATGTGTTTGTTGTGCAATGAAACAATTTCTGTGTTAAAAGAATACAATATGAAGCGGCATTACTCCAGCAAGGATTTCGCTCAATATAATTTACTCACGGGCCAGTTAAGAAAAGATAAAATAAAAAAACTCATTGCCGATTTAGGGAAGCAACAACAAATGTTCAATTCACAAAAATCAAATCTAGACAGTGTTGTTAAAGCTAGGTTTATAATTAGTTCAAAAATAGCGAAAATATCGAGGTCATTTTCTGAGGGACAGTTTGTTAAAGAGTGCCTAGTAGATGTTGCTGAACTTTTGTGCCCAGAAAAGAAGAAATAGTTTGAGAAAGTGAGTTTATCGCGACGTACTGTTGTTCGACGTATATGATGGCTAGTGATATCAAAAAAACATTGACCGATGCGATGGATAGGCTGATTCTCAAGCATTTTCGATTGCTTTGGATGAGAGTACAGATTTATCTGACACAGCCCAGTTAGCTATTTTTATACGAGATGTTGATGAAGAATTTGCAGTGACAGAGGAGTTACTGGCTTTACGGCCGCTACAGGGGACCACTACTGGAAAAGATATTTTTACAGAGGTGCAAAGTACTTTTGAGCAATATAGTTTGCAATTGTGTAAATTAGTTGGTGTGCACAGATGGTGAGCGATTTAATAATTCTGCATCGCATGAATCAGCAACAAAACTTGTGCTTTAAGTTCATTCGACTGAAGAATGTTATGGATGTGGTAGTAAATACCATTAAATTCATTAGATCCCGCGGTCTCAACCAGCGCCAGTTTAAAGCATTTTTGGATGAACTCTACAGAACACGATGATGTGACATATTATTTCGAAGTAAGGTGGCTCAGCAAAGGTAAAATGCTAAAACGGTTTTATGACCTTAGAAAAGAAATAGCTCAAAACACCCAATAATGAAGAATATAAACTGTCAGCTATGGAATTGTTTTTTGTTTAGGGTTGCCAACACTTTACTGCACAAATGGCGGCAAATTCAAATCTTGCGTTAATTTTGAGACACCCTTTATAACCGAAAACGCGTGTTAACTTTGGTAGAAAAATTCTTTTTACCTCTCGGCGTGAAAACGCTTCAGTTGTGGGACGGGAAACCCTAATGAAACGGAACAGAAACACGATTAGACCGTGCAGTGTTACAAGCATTTCATCTATTATTTTTTTGTGACCCAAACAAATAATAAGTTGTCGATAACAGAAACCGTTATCAAAAGCAAATATCAATAGCCTTCGCAAAAACGCCACCCTACTTTATTAGTAAATAATATCCGGCTCACAATAACCTTAAGATTAGAAAACAGACCTATACAATTATACGCGTATTAAACAGGTAATTAATGAATTGCTAACAGCCGAAAGCAGCATCCGCGTGCACTAGTTATTTTTTGTGCTAAGTAGGTAGGTATCCCATGTTTACGTTTTCTCTGCGTATGTAATGATGTTATCAGTACATGATTTCATACATTACTTACACATTGTAATACAATGGATGGTGTACGTTCTATTTAACTGATTTAGTATTAAGTAATTCACTTGAGCTTTGCGTTGGACTGGCTGTTTTATTAGTAGATAATATTTTAGTTATGATCAAGCAGAGGTATAAAAAAACAAATCATAAGACACTACATCACCAAATGAATGCAAATGATGCCAATGTGACACGGCCGAGGAACGTATAAAATGGATCCGTAATATTTGAATGGGAAATATTCTTATTCTGCATCATATTCACCATCCAATTGTTTTATCATATGACGAAAGGTATATATAGTGTGATCAATATTTTGTTATACTACATGATAATGTCATAATGTGATGGGCGATGTATACAAAATCGTATGTTTTTCCTTAAATTCCTGTAAATCGGTTATACTTGACAATGCTGTTAAAAATGCGGTAGCACGTGTGAAGAGAGACTTGTCAAACATCCAGTATCGAGGTACGTTCCATTAGAGTGACTATAGATAATATCACACCACCATCACAATTGAACGGTCTGCCTATTTGCAATGGATCACAGAATTTCTTAGTGTGCAAATTTGTGTACCAGGTAAGTCTCTTAAGATTGACACCCCCCTCATCTCACTTATCCTTTGCCGATTTAACTCATTCAAAAAAGGAGTAGACACGGTTTTTGATGAATTTTTATAATCTGAGATATTAAAGATATTAAAAATCTCGTAAAATATACAGGGTGGAAAATAAAACATGATTTTTTTAAATGGAACACCCCATATATTTTTAGACCAAAATAATGTCCTTAATTTTATGAATCCAAAAATGTGTAATTGTTATATAATCACTCCACCTGTTCGTGAGATATTACTAAAAACTTATCACATTACGGGTGTCAATTATAAAATAAGAACATCAAGATACCTCTGGAAACAATGCATATTTGCATTGTTCATTTGTTGACTGATGTCATCCAGTTTTTTGTAGTTCACTCTCTTAGATATTAGCGTAAAAAATACGTAGTGTTCGTAAAGAAGCAAGTTATTTTGAAAATGGTATATTCATTGGAAGAGCGAAAAGAGTTACTTGAAATTTATATTCAGTGCAACAAGAATAAGTCTCTTGCTCGGAGGGAGTATGTTAGGTTATTTCGAGAAAGGCTACCTCCTTCCAAAAATAGTTTCAAAACCATTTATGCAAAGTTTAGGAATACCGAATCTCTGAGAGACAAGAAAAGGGAAAGGCGAAGAACAAAAACAGGAGAAGACACAGAACTCAACGCGTTATTATATTTTGCTGAAAATCCATCCAAATCATCCTATGCCGCAGCAATAGAATTGGATATATCACAAAGAAGTGTGATAAAAATATTACATCGCCATAATTTTAAACCATATAGTATTTTGCCCGTTCAATATTTAGACGACAACAACCTTCAAGACAGGTTAACCTTCTGCAGAGACATACTTGATAGAATAGAGGAAGATGATGAGTTCCTAAGTCATGTCTTTTGGACTGACGAAAGCAGTTTTTCTACTGCGGGAATTTTTAACAGAAAAAATGCACATTACTGGGTAGCGGAAAATCCCCATACCTATTGTAAAAAAAATAAAAAAACGAGGATACCAAACTGTAAACGTGTGGTGTGATGAATATGAATGAGTTAAAAGAATGCATACGTGTAAAAATTGAGGAATTAAACCAAAATGGTGATATATTTCAAAGGGTGAGAAGCAATTTTATAAAGCGATGCCAAATGTGTATTCAGAATGGTGGTAACCACCACCATTCTGGACGTGGAAAATATTTAATTACGTTACGTGTAAATAAATAAAATTATAGTTCCCAGTGAAGGAAAGACTGGGGCCGTAGAAAATACGTCATATTTGACAGAAGTACCGACATCGACTATCTACAGAATACTTACAAAGGAGTTACTGAACGAAAAGTACGATTTGACGCAGGAAAGCCAAAGGAAATTGACACATCACATGTGAAGTTACTACGAGACACAATTTATGATAAATATAGGAGAAATGATTACAATTGGAATCGACTTCGAGCGGTCGGTTGCAAATTAGCAAACAAACGTTATGGCGATGGCTTAGAAAAATAGGATTTACATTTAAAATCATCAATAAAAGGGCGACGATAATGGAGAGTCGTAGAATTGTTTTGTGGCGCTTGGAATATTTGGAAAGCATAAGCAAATTTAGAAAAGAACAACGACCGACTTATTACTTGTACGAAACTTGGTACGACACACATGAAACAGTCAAAAGAAGCTGGACAGATGACTCCGACAGATGCAAAGTAGATATGCCTCCAAATAGAGGAAACCGATTATTAATTCTACATTGTGGTACTAATAATGGATGGGTTCCTAGTTGCCTAAATCTCAGTGGAATAAAATTGATTCAGAGGACTCAAGCGTTGACTACCACAAAAATATGATTTCTGACATTTTTGAGGAGTAGTTTAAGAATAATTTACTACCGAATGTAGGAAAGAATAGCGTTATAGTTATGGATAATGCCCCGTACCACTCAAGACTTTTAGAGAAGATTCCGAATACAAGCACGAAGAAAAAAGACATTCAAGAATTTTTAATATCACACAATTTAGAATTTAACAAAAAATTTACGAAGGCTCAACTTTTGGATGTCGTCAAGAAAAATAATTTTTCGAAAAAATATGTTGTAGGTGAAATGGCTAAAGCTCATGGACACTGTTCCAAGATTACCTCCGAATTGTTGCATCTTCAATCCAATTGAATTAGTATATGGAGTCAACTAAAACAACGAATTCGACGAAACAATAAGTTTCCCAAATTTGACGCACGAAGTGATTGATGTTATAAAATCGGAGGTAGAGAAAGTATCATCGAATAAATGGAATAACTGCGTAATAAGTGGCGCACCTAGATTTTGTCCCAAATTTGATGTTCAATAACTTTTAAACCAGCCTATCGATTTTGAAATTTTTTTGTTTGAAAGGGCAATTCTTGCGGATGACTATTTTGTAATTGGCTTTCCATAAAAAATGTATTTTTTAATATGTACAGCCTTTAAAATCCGATTATGATTTTGACACGAAATTTGAATGTCGCTGTGGAGTGAAATTTTATTTGTATTGAATTCTTAGGTTGGTCACGGTGTTTACCATTCTTTTTTCAATATTCTCTTTTTTGAATCACCTCTCTAGCCCCTTCAGCAACGAAGATGCGACATTTTAGATGAAACGGTCTTATTAAGTCCGATATTTAACAAGGAGACTATGGTAACGGTTAACACTGAAACGTCAAAAGATTCAGTTGAAATTCTCATGAAAAAAAATCACTTAACGTTCTAAAAGAAAATGCCAGTGCAAATTAGTCCAATTCTAGTAGCTAGAGTTGTGGCTTTGGTAGAAGATGGAAGGAGTCAAAGATATGCAGCTCGTATTGTTGGGCTACCAGAAACAACTGTCCGAAGAGCGATCCAGCGCCACCAAGAAACGGGCCAATACAGCAGACGTCCAGGTTCGGGTAGTTCCAGGATTATGCAAAATATTGACGATCGATTTATTGGTTTGCAAATATCGAGGAATCCCTATCAAACAGCTGTGATCACAAAACGAAATTTAAGAAACGCACGAGGAACAGTAGTGTCAGATCGAACAATTTGTCGGAGATTCAGGAGTCTCGGGTTTATCGCAAGAAGACCTGCTATTGGAATGCGATTACTTCGACGACATCGAGTAGCTTGTTTGGATTTTGCTCGAATTCATCTTGTTTGGAATGAGTTGCAATGGTCTCAAGTTTTATTCACTGACGAATCAAGATTCATGTTGAGATCAGTATACGGGCGTCGGAGGGTTTAGAGAAGGCGTGGGGAAAGATACGAGGATGGTATGTTCAGTGAAAGGGAGAGTTTTGGCGGTGATTCACTAATGGTATGGGGTGGAATTACCAGCGATGCCCATACAGAATTATTTGTGTTTCCACCACGGCAATCTCTAAATGCAGTTAGATACATAGAGATCTTGAATGAACAAGTTGTCCCATTTGCACCTTACATTGGCGAAGAATTCCTTGTTAATGCAAGATAATGCACGCCCGCATACAGCAGTGATGATAACACAATTTTTAAACGATGTCGAAATTAATCGTATGCCGTGGCCCGCTAAAAGCCCTGATATGAATCCCATTGAGCATTTATGGGATGAATTGGGACAACGTGTTAGTAGACGCAACCCAGAGAATCTGAATGAATTGAGGATTGCTCTTACAGAAGAATGGGACAATATCCCTCAAATCACTATCACAAATTTGATTGAAAGCATGCCTAGGCATATGGAAGCTGTTATAGCAGCCAGAGGAGGAAATACTCGTTATTAGTTAGTTTGTTATTTTTTAAGTTTATTGTTTTAATCATTAATAATTACAGTCGTTTTACTAAAATGTCGAATAATTCTTTGTTTGTTATTTCTTTTTGATGTTGTTTGTACTTGTAAGTAACAATTATTTCAGCGTCCGTAATCGAAAACGCTAAACATTTCTTGAGTTCTTCTAACGATGAACTTTTTAGGCATTTTCAGCTCCACGGCCTCCTTGTTGAATATCAAACTTAAGTATACGGCCAAGCTTGCGACCTGGTCGCCGCGACATAAACGCTGCGTTCCGGTCGCTGTGATGTGTTGCATTGATTGTAATGTAGGTAGCTAAGCTTGCGACCAGCAACAGCGACTGATTTTGAAAACGCTTTTATGAGCGTTTTTGAGACGCCGCGACAAAAACGCTCCCCATAGTTTCTTATGCAGATGGTCATAGTAGCGTTCCAAACGCGGCGTTTGGAACGCGTCTTCAGTCCTGTGACGGCCAAACTTGCGAGAACACATGAAAAGTAGTGAAAAGATGTTTGACACTGAAGTATTCATAAATGAAATTCAAACACGGCCGCCGCTTTGGAATACGAAATTAAAGGACTATTCAAATAGGGATATCAAGGGAAAATTATGGATCGAAGTATGCAGTAATGCTGGGATGCACTCAATAATGCTGACAAAAACAAAGAAGGTAAAAGCACATATTTATTTATACATTTCATTTTGAAACCGTTTCATGTTAACATTATAATTATTCTAATCTAAAGAACTACCCCATACCCTATACAGTGTGTATCTGTAAAATCATTTTGAAGCAACTTAAAACCCCTGTCTTGTCAGATTTGCTTGACAACGAACGTATCAGTTGTTACAATCAGTTGGTATCTGAGTTGGTATCTTGACAACGTATCAGTTGGTTCCTGAGAATACCAAACAATGTGTGAAACTGCCCACATGTAAGTCTCTGTGCGTTAACTGGATGAACACTATATTTTCTTTTTCTCCGCTTTTTCTGTAAATACCTCGAGACACTAATAGCTAACAGCATATCATCATCCATGGTTTGATCTGAACTGGAGTAAAAACGGTAAGTAGCGGGAGTGGGACCGTGTACGCTGTCGCAAGCATGGCCATCGCAAAAAATTTAAAACACAGCGACCGGAACGCAGCCTTTATGTCGCGGCGACCAGGTCGCAAGCTTGGCCGTACCCTAATAACACCGTTTCATCTAAAATGTCGCATCTTCGTTGCTGAAGGGGCTAGAGAGGTGGTTCAAAAAAGAGAATATTGAAAAAAGAATGGTAAACACCGTGACCAACCTAAGAATTCCATACAAATAAAATTTCCGTCCACAGCGACAATCAAATTTCGTGTCAAAATCATAATCGGTTTTTAAAGGCTGTACATATTAAAAAATACATTTTTTATGGAAAGCCAATTACAAAATAGTCATCCGCAAGAATTGCCCTTTGAAACAAAAAAAAATATCAAAATCGATAGGCTGGTTTAAAAGTTATTGAACCTCAAATTTGGGACAAAATCTAGGTGCGCCACTTTTTATGTCCGACAGTGTATTAGTGTTTATATTTGTTTATATTTTCATACCTACATTGTGTACAGTGTACACCTGTCTTGTTTTATTTTTACTTTAAAAGATATATTTTTTTTAAAGTTGTTACTTATTTGAATTTATTATAAATAATTTTATATATTTGTTATTTTTATATTATTTATTATTCGTTACTTAAAAGAAATATTATTTATTTTTATTTTTTTACAATTCCATGGATCATTTCAACCCACATATTTATAAACATATTGAACAATACGTTTTAATTTAATTTTTTGCAATAAACTTAACACTAAATCCACACCTTACCCTTCCCTTCCAAGTGTAATATAATAAATATAAGATGTTACATGAAAACTAAATACGGTCCTGGGTAAGCACGCCTTGCCTTGTTTCTAGGGATCGGCGGCTCCTTTTATCGATATAATGAGGGTTTCTTGCTCGGGTTTTTATGTCTCATATTTCGATTTGAAAAAAAAAGATTGCATAGGTTTTTTTAATAGGTGTCATAAACAAATTTCTGCAGAAATTTCCTCATTGAATGCTTTAATTACCGAATTAATGTTTTCCCACCTTATTCCTACGTTTTGGCGTGCACAAGGCCCGTAATGATTGAAGAATCAGGTCACGGAAGAGCACGGACTTTGCAACAGATAGTTAATTAATCATTGAGAAATTCGCGGGACTCTTTCTCTATCATCCTTCATTGCGTAGTCGCGCTTCTCTGCGTCAGCTAATTTTGCAGTGAAGTTTAATTCAAAATTACTAATTCCGAGTTTACCGAGTACACTCGGAATTAGTTTTGAAATGTAGGCTGGAAACCGCATCACTCATGCAAGATGCAAGCGTTGCCACCAATCCACACCGCTATTTCTACACGAGAGAGTTAATTGGGGCCTTTTAACTATTCAGGTAATTTCTTAACGTAATTGGAGACCACGCCGCGAAAGTTCGGCCATAAAACAAATACTTAATGTAAATTATCTTTTTACATTTACATTTATTTATATATTATTACATTCATACTAATGGAAAGAACTGAGCTGTTTTCATCAAAAGTATTATTGCATATCCTTTCTCAATACGCTTCGGCCGACGTCGAACTGTGCAACATTACCCCAGTCTTACGTCAAATTTCTAGCGCTGATGAAGGCCTTGACCCGGATACGGCGTATTTTGCAGATTATCTGCAGCTTATGTACCTACAATCGTAAAACTACTTTCTACGGTAATCGACGGCAGATTCGGTGCACAATGATCACGTGAGAAAAATATAACACGTTTATGTTCTATTAGAAAAGTTCTATTTGCTTTCAGTACAATTTTGAGAAATATTGTTCTCCACGACTACAGCGCAGCGTTTTAAATTGCTATAATATGTTATGAGTCAGTTGTTTGTATTTTTGATTACAATTACCAATGGATCACGGTCAGCGCTGTATAGGTATAATACGTTTATAAATCACAACAAACACCAATATGGTTTCGTAATAAACTGTAATTCATTCGTAAATAACAAATACTTAATATTATAATAATGCAGTGTGTTTCACAGAATGAAAGCCTTCAGTCGCTTCATACATGACGAGAAAAAGCATTCACAACATTAAAACTTGTTACAAGTTACCCACAATAATTATACTAAGAAGTCTATCTCCGGGATGGATCCGGTTTTATGAGATCATCTCGGATTTGCACCGATTCATGCCTCGGCTCCAGACTTTTACCTGTAACTTTTACTTGCTCGTTGAATTCCAGCAGGTTTTGAAGAAGAAACAGTAACAGGCAACCATATTTAACACGTAGTAACATTTTGTTGACAATGTGATTGTGATCAAAACGTAATTTTGTGCTTGAAATAAAAATGCCTAGTACTATAATAACGCGCGTTACGAAAAATAGAAAAAAAATTATAACTAAATTATATTTTCAAGATGGATTTTCATGGGAGTGACATTAAGAAATATCTAGAGTACCCAGCACTCCCAATAGTCATCTTTTAAATGAGTCATTTCGCAAGTATAAGCATAGATTAAATGAATAGATAGTCAATGCCTATGTTATATTTTCTCGCTCCTAAATGGGAACAGAAACTCAAAGCGTTGGAACGTAAGTCTAAAAGTGAGATGCAGTACATACGCTCGCGTACCTGACTCACCCTAATCCGAAGTTGACCGCATCTTCTGAACTACTTCTTGCGGATTGCGGAACCGATGCCAGTTTTTTGAAGTGAAATATAAAATAAAGCATGCGCAAATAAAATGTGTTATATTATAATATTTGTTTAACTCTATTGAACTTAAAGTAGGAGGTAAACAACCCCAAATCGTCACACTGTTATTGGCTCTCTGGCTTAGGTGGGGTGGGTCGCTGACTAATATTGTCTCTCCATTGGTAAGACGACATACACCTACTTATCTTTATGGCTCACATATTATAAAGTATTAGAATAGTGGTATTAGATCCTACTAATTTCCAATTAATAGTTACACTTGAAACTTTTATAACAAGAAAACCAAAAGATATATCGGATTCGTTTTTTTTCTTATTTCATTTTTAAATCAATGTCATATTTATTTATTTTTTACCGGCCTCGGTATTTTTTATAAACAAAAATAAAAAAAACATCCGGCTGACTACACTTGCCCCGGCTAATGGGGCAAGTGTAATCAAGGCTCGTAACTGCCATATGCCTACTGTGCGTATGGATCAGGGGAAAGTGTAATATAGTATGAAAAATTCTGATTTTAATAAAAAAAATTGAGCATATCTTAATTTATGAGGATGTTTTGAACCTATAAACTTTGATAATGTTTTTTGTGGGACAATTATAGGGAATAAAACTGAAATATGTCTGTTAGAAAAGTATATTATGTACGTATTTAAGCGAAACAGAATGTGAAATGCAATTTTTTTATTTTACGTTATATGAGGTAAAGGATACCGGAAAGAATAGTCCTCTAGAATGGGTTCTGGTAAAAATAGTTCTATATCTGATGCAGCCAATGTGTTACGGTCGTCGTGTTGATGGCCTAACAAGCAAATCCACATGATTTTTTCCCTGATATTCTTGCCATTTCCGTCAGTTAACTAAAAAAAACTGCTTATTGTTTTTTTAGTTAACCATTTGACGTTTTTGATAAAATCTGAACGTCCTAGCGACGTTCCTGGAACTTCTAACGCGCCGCTTTCAAATATATGCTATGCCCAAGGTAAATTTTTACTAATGCGGACGCGGTAGTAGCCGTTTCGGTGACAAACACAAAATTAATATTAGGTAGTTTACAAACATAATTATTAGCTGCATTGGCGCCAGTCGTCTTGGCATTACGAGTATCCACGTAAAACGACATTAAAATACCTGCGATTAGTTTACGATTAGAAATAATTAGGGAATCAAGTATAAAAAGTGAAAAGTTTATCACCTTAATCATAACTTAAGACACCGCAAAATATATGATAACAAGAGGCTTACGTTGTATTTAGATAAAAAAATGTCAATCGAGCTTATATTAGGCAGGCACAAATCAGGACGAGATTTCTCTTATGCTGTTACTGAAAGGTCTACTTCCGTGAAGGTATAGGTATGTATTAATATATTGATAAAAAAAATCCTCCAATTTTAACATTGGAAATGTTTATGTTTAGACAAGAGTATATATGGGTACCAAGTTAGAAGTTTTCGTTCAAGGCCAAAAGACAGCGGTGTCGCGATCCGAGTGACGCAATACATGTAGATACCGCAGCGCTCGGCTCGTGAAGAGTACTGGGGAGTGGGGAGTATTCAGTGCAGCTGGAAGAGGTGGCGCATTGCTAGTAGTGATGGGAATAATCGGGATATTTTCATAATCATAATTTTCATAAATTTAATCATTCGAGTGCAAACGAATGCCCGACGATAATTAAAATAAAAGAACAAGTGTAGGCTACAAACGTATATTATTCTAAACTAACTAGCAAAACCTCTACATATTATTCCTTTCATAGGGCCGTCAAAGCAGCCCATAAATACTTTACAGTTATCGAAACTCTCTCGCCCTGAAGGCAATTAAATACGTGTACCTAACATAAACAATAAACATATCGCTCAGCTGGTACGGTCCTATCCTAAAAGAGTCTACACCGGGCGTTAGTGTTTACACGAATTTGTAGTATATACAACATGAGTAGGTTCCCATTGTCAATTATGATAGCAAAAATGAAATCATAAATCACTAAATAAGAGATTCTGATTTACCTAATGAGCGGCCGCGTTTTAAGAATATACATTCAGCAGCATACACATTTAAAAGAGTAAACTGATGAATTTGAATAATGAATTTATTATTTGAATTGTTTCTTATTTATAATTTTTTAAATAATAAAGAATGCCTGACAGCATTCACTGCATAATTCCCCATCGTGAAAGCTGCCTGGGTCACTTGGCCGCTAGTGTTTATTAATTACTAATCTTATGAATATTAGTTTTACCTGTAATATCAAAACTGTTCAAGTATAAGTAGTATTTCCGTTAATTTTACTTGCCCAATAGTAATGACGTTATTACAAAATACAAATTACAAAATATCAAAAAATGTTTAGTTTTCGGGAAAACGCAATTATTTATAAAAGTTTTTGCTTGCTTAAAGTAATGTCGACAAAAATTATGTTTATTATACGGGGTGGTCAAAAATTACAAAATCTTAAAATTCGGTAAGAGTAAAGTTTGTACTTTTTGATCACCACGTATAAAAAACTAATGATGATTTAGCCACAATTGATTTTATACGGGGTGATCAAAAATAA
>CAXKVY010008005.1:0-36304 GCA_964058915.1 Tetropium fuscum
CATGAGTGAAACGTGAAATCAGTTGAATCAATGCGTCAACATTCACAGAGCAGAGCAAGAATGGAAACTAATACAATCATTCGATAATTTATGTACATCATTGCCTGAAGACTGCGTTAATGTAGTAGGTAACAGGAATAGTACTAATAGTGGGCTAATTGAAATATTTACAACTCATTTTAAGAGCAAATAGCAATAGAAAACGACTTCAATCACTAAGTTGAATAAGATATAACGACAGTTTATGATGATGTTTACCATGCACATGTTTAAATGCATATTTCAATGATTATATTCCTCGTAGAAGAATGTTGCTATTATATGACTTATAGAACACGTGCAAAATGATAAATTTATTATTTACACTTATCGCACGTCGATAACCTCTTTTTACCAAGAAAAAATGCTTACTCTGTTTAGGTTATAAGATACCTACACTGCTTTAATGCTGATTATTTAATTATCTTTGCACGCCAAATATGTCGACACCGGACTGTTTTATAAAACCGGGGAAATTAAGGAGATTCAAACGAATTAACAGGTTTTAATTAATGATAATTGCCCAATTACCACAATTAAATCATTGCGCGCCCAATGCCTAAAGGGACAGGGTAGTTTTCATGTTCTTAAAAAATATAACTACCAACTTGAAATAATAAATGTAGAAATGTTGCAATTGTAGTGACCTGGAGAAAAGTCTATTTTAAATTAGAATAACACGTTGGCATTGTTGGCAACGACTGTGGTCAAGGATTATAGACGAGGACCAAGAACATAATAGAAAGGACGGTAAAGATAGAAAAATAACTGAATAGGGCAAATTAAATTATAAATGTTGCTGAGCACAGCCGCTGTGGCGCTCGTTCTCAGTCCGAAAAAATTACAGAATCTAATGTTTTTTGGGTTGCTGAGATATATCCAAAATTCGAAGTAAAGGTGGTTGCATAAGCTGTTCGGTGCGTTTCATGATGGGTGTTCACTACAAATAATTTTGGGTTTTTATTTATTATTTAATTTTTTCGGGTTAGATTCGAGTTTCGCGCGGACTGTTTGTCAAATAATATAATATAATATTGGCTTTGATCTGTAAATTATTTTGTAAAAAAGATAGTGAGTTATAGTGTTTTCGTTTGATATACAAACTAGAGCAAACAATTGTGCGGCATTTTATTTTGAAAAATATTTTGCATGCGTGTACAACTTAGTGCTCAGTTTAGCCAATAATAATTTAAAATAAAAGAAAGAAATTAAATTGCTATTGCCCAGCAGGGATCACTGGGAGGTAAGGGGGCGCCCTTACCTCCCTTACAGGATAGAACGTGCTTAGGTTACTTATTATTAGTATAGGTAAGACTCTAAAATTGATAACAAATTAACTCACCAATTTGCGGGATATGTTATTATTTGCACATATAGTTACACTCACATTGGTATTTTTCACTGTCACTTATTAGTAGCACTCTTCACAAAAACTCACATCAGAAATTCATATTACTATTCACTATCTGAAAATAAGTCACTTTCACTACTGTCTTCATTTACATTTATTATGACTGGTTTAACGGGAGTATCCGGAGTATCCATCATAATATCGAGATCCCACATTCTTGATTCCACCTTCTTCACATGGTCTATACATTTGATCCAGTTAGCCGCATTTACTTCTTTGATTGCACCATTGAGAAGTTTTTCCATATCAGCTAACTTAAATGTTGTATTTTCTCTAGCAACTTTCCCTTTCATTTGCGCCCGAATAAGCTCAATTGGGTTCAGTTCACAGTGATATGGAGGTAATCGAATTACCTCGATTCCTCTTGCTTTGGCCATTTCATCCACTATATACTTCTTGATAGCTGGAAAATGTTGCCTTGCCAGTATCAACAATTCAGCTTTAAGTAGTGAATCATCGTGTTCAGTGTTTCTTCCATCCAGTCTTTAATTTGCCCTTTCCGCCATAGAGTTGTGGGCAGCTGTTCTGTTCTACGAGAACTATAAGATTATTGTTTTTTTAAATTTTATTTCCCATATTATAATAAAGATAATTGCGCGCGCCACTGAGCACCGTATTCCATTAGTTTGCATATTAAACGAAAGCACTATAAGTAAGTACGTCTATATAGGATTTTAATCTAGCCAATATTTTTAATTCTCTTTCCTTGTACATGAAAATATATATTTAATGTATGTATAAGTAAAATCACAGTTCACAGTACTATTCATCATGACAAGAATTGAATGACACCAAAAAACTATCTTTGTTTCAAAAATCCATTTTCTTAATTTTGATTTAAAACGATAAAATATTATTTCATTTTCTAAATGAAAAGGACATGGTGAATACAATCTTGGTGCAATATAGTCTACATCTCTTTGACCTATTGTTTTTTCAGTACGAGGTAGAGATATACAATCATTATGCCTGGTATTATATATATGCTGATATGTTGTTAGTATATATTTTTTTATGTTTAATTCATTCTAATATTTTTTGACAGAACAGTTGCCTGACAACAAAAACTTTAGCTACCTCATATAAGTTATTACTTGGGTAAGTGTATGGTTTATCAAAAACAATAATTTTTAAACTCCATACTCCTGTAAGACATTTAAGTTATTTAATTGAATATCATTATTGCTTTCCAATTTTCAAGGGTCCGATATTCGGTAAACCAGTTACATAAGAAGTAAAAGGTAAGTAGATAGTTTTATTGAGGTTAAGTGTAAGTTTGTTGTATTGGAACCACTGAGATATCAACGGAAAATCGTCAATTATAATTTGTTTTAATTCCTGCCATGCCGGTGTAAACAACAGTGGTACCATCAGGAAAACTAATAATTTTACCGAGAGTACCTACTCTAAATAAGCTATCCATATATAAAATAAATAATAGTGGTCCCAATACAGAACCTTGCGGAACACCGAAACTTACTTATATTCTTAACATTATTCTGCATTCCGTTTATCTACCCGTTACAATCTATTATTTAAATAACTTAATAATTTCACCGGTCTTCCACCGGTATCAAAGGCTTTCGAGAGATCTAAAAATATACTTATTGTCGGTATTTTCTTATCTAAAGATTTATAAATGTAGGATGTCAGTTTGTAAATTGCATCATCGGTAGATTTGGCCTCCAAAATCCAATTTGGAAATCCAAATTGGCAATCGCATAGGATTTCAATTTTTTTAAAAAAGTTTATTTAACGGGCTTTTAAAAAATGTTCAAAAATCTTAGCCACGTTTTAAATTAGAGAAATAGGTCTATAGTTTTCTAATTTAGACATATCACCACTTTTGTATAAAGGCTCAACTATTTTTAAAACGCCTGGGAAAATTCTGTTTACCAGAAAAGCCATAGGTGAAGCAATCTGAGCATCAATTTCTTTCAAGGCTTCAGACCGAATATTATCTTTGATTTTTTAAATTGTAAATTGAAATTTAAAAAATCACTGATATTTAATTTATAACTGATATATTTAATTTATAACTAACATTATTTCACATTCATCCGTCTCATACAAACAAATGGATTATCCAATTTTTTATCATTTACACGAATTTTTATATTCAGAATTTTACTTGCCAGTTTTTCTCCGAGATTACAATAGTTATTCATTGAAAGCATTTGTGATTTGATTAATGTCTGTAATAATTTATCCATCTAACGTTTTAATACTTTTTATTTCTGTTCTATTCTTTTCTATTTAGGTTTTCCTTTCCCACATATTTAGTTCACGAGTTCACTAGAGGGCCTCAGAGCTATTTTGATGTTTGTCAATTAATCCATTATAGTAATTTCCCTTATTTTTTTAATTCTTTATTTAAGGAACTTTTTTTTGTCGATACTGTTCTTTTATGTTTAAATTATTTGAATGCCTGAGATATTTTATAAAGAATATTTTTTTCATTAATTAAGAACAAAATTTCTTTTTAGATACACTTTTTCCTTTGTGCATATACAGTTTTTGTACCATTTCTTGTATGAGATTGTAATGTTTTAATAAATTTAGATGCCATATTATGTATATTTTGTTCATAATAGACACTCTCCCAATTTTCCATTAATAAATTATACCTTAATTTAGTATAATCAATAAAAATGTTCCCATTTTTATTCGTGGGTTTATTTTTTGAGGATTTTCAATTTTTAGGGATAAAACTATTGAAGAGTAATCTGTTATATAATATCTAAAAATAAATGACTTCAAATTTTCACAGATATTTTCTTTGTGTTTTGTCGAATGTCGTATGAAAAAATGGTCTAAGCAAGTATAATTTGGTACTCTAGTATAATCATTTATGTAAGATACATAGTCAAAACAAGCCATAATATTTTTATATTCTTCTACATCACTACAATACTTATACAACAAATTTATATTAAGGTCACCAGTAATTTATATCTAAGTTACATTTTTTAGAATTTTGTAGATAATTCTAGATTAAATTGGTTTACATATGTTTTAGGTGATCTATATATTACGATTATGGATACATTTAGTGTTCCCGAGACTAACAAACTCATAGCAGTGACGGCGATTACTTTTATTGTTGACATTTTAACATGATTGTAAAGAATCCTTGACAAATGCAATAATGCCATCATTTTGATTAAACTTACCATAATCATAATAACCATTTATATTCTAACTTATACTGTAACTTATATGACATGTTACTTTGCAAGAAAAGTTATAAAAATGGTAAAGGACTGTCAATTTTGTACTGCAAACTATCTTCATAGTGACTATAACAAAGACACATATTTTATAGAGGCCATAGAATATACAAATTCAAAATTAGTAAGACCCAGCAGTTTTGTAACATATGTGACAGGTGACAGGCATAGCATTATCAGTTTTATTTTATTCACTACTTCGCACCATCAGTCTATTTAATTTAGCAACAACATTAACCAATCTGATATATGAATATATGAATTTTAATCCGTTAATATGTCCAGAGCATAAAAATGTGAAACATATATTTTTAAATACTCTCTTAAGGGCAAATATTTACAAGATACATAGCTTTAACTAAAGATAAAGCCAACATCGATCCTTTGAAGCTGCAGGCCCATCTGCAGGCATCAGCTGCAGGCATAGTTAAATATTTATTTAATTAAACGCACATATAAAAATAAATAAATTTAGTTTGTAAACATCACAGAAATATAATTCCTATAATTATTATAAACTGGTACTGCTTTATATAATAAGCCACAATTAGTGCGTTACTATATTGCGTAACGCCTACCGAATATTATAGGTTGTGACGTCACAGCTAGTTTCGGGCCGCTTCAATTTTATCGCTGTTTAGATACCTCATATTGATCGCGTGGAATTAGATTTTAGTCATGTTCCCTATCGGATGGCGCAATATTGTTCCTAAACACATTTAATTTAATACCAGCAAAATATTAATAAGAATACAGTAAACAATGAACAACTTAACTCAAGAAAATTAAGAGTAACACGTAGTAAGAAACAAACAACAAAACAAGGAATAGATGAAAAGGAATAGGAACGTAGGTATAAATAAATATTAATCTAAATTAAATGTTCGAAATTGCGCCCGTTCTCTCTTAAGCACAACTCTAAACGATTGAATGTTTCCCCCACACATTATTTACAATAATCGGAGACATTGCTTTTATGGTGCCGTACTCGTTCCTGCAGTTCTTCCAGATTCCTCGGTTTTGGGGAGTAAACTTTGCCTTTCAAATAACCCCAAAGGAAGTTAAATCAGGCGATCGAGCAAGCCATTCCATAGGCCCTCTTGGACCAATCTACTGCCCGGGAAACACCTCGTGTAAATATTGACGTACATTTACTGCATAATGAGGGGGTGCTACATCTTGCTGGTACCAGCAAGATGGAGATTTCATTAGCTGGAACGTCTGGATCGTCAATATTAGGGAACAATACGGCAAGTGCGGGGGGTTAAGTCGTTGCGGAGAAAATCTAAATAAGTGTCTCCGGTTAAATTTCCCTCAAAGAAATATGGCCTCAAAATCCTACTTCCTATAATACCCGTCCATACATTTATTTTTTGTCGATATTGAGTGTGAGCCTCAATTGCCCAATTTGGCCTGCCACTATCCTAGTATCTGCACTTTTGCCTGTTCACAACGCCATGTAAGGAAAACGTCGCCTCGTCCGAAAATAAAATAGAATTTGTAAAAAAGTGGAATTTATGCGTATTCTCTCCAACATTTCCTGGCAGAATCGAACACGTCGATTTGGATCATCCTCGTTTAACTCGTGTATTAATTTAACTTTAAACTGATGATACTTGTTGATCTAAACAAATTGAAACTCCATGTTCACCTGCAATTCCTCGCGTAGTCGAATGCCGATTTTCATGGACGGAAAACAAAGCATTTAAACTATTTTCATCATTAACAACTCTGAGAGTGCCATGCTCTCTATACTCCTCTTCAGTCCTACTTACTGTTGACTGACTGACGTTCTTATCTTCATATCTCGAATTGTAGATATCATATATCACAAACTTCTTTATGTGTTCGGGTTAAATAATCGTAGCCTATCATAATTAATATTTCTATTCTTTCTTTTTCGGATAACATCTAATGATTAACAAAACTTTTGACAGTGACAACATTATTTACTGTCACCTTAGTGTTTTGTTTCAAGCGAGCCATAGCACACTTCCTCCAATTGCTATTTTTAATGCAGCAGTATGGTATTTTTGTGTACTCGTATAGTTGTCATGATTAAATTCTTATTAATACGTTTGAACCTCTGTTCCTCAAAATAAATAAAGGGTGTCTCAAAATTAACGCAAGATTTGAATTAAATAGAAAACACAGTTTTTAGTCTTTTCATTGTTATTTTGTTATTGAATCATAAAGTACATAGGATAGGGTTATTTATTGAATAACACATCGGGCAAATGGCCTTCACGGCTTTGCATGCACATACGCACTCGTTTGTCGAAATTCCCCATGACCATTCTGCTTAAATGTGGCTGAATTTCGTTGTTGCAGCGTTGAATCTCCTCCTTTAATGTACGGGTGGTGAGGGGCCTGGTGACATAGACCTGTGTTTTCAAATAACCCCATAAAAATAAATCTAATGGTGTTAAATCACACGATCTAGGAGGCCAATTCTGATCACCGAAATGAGAGAGAACACGGGCTGGAAATGTCTCATGCAGTAATTGAATTGTTTCACGGGCTGTATGGCAAGTGGCACCGTCATGTTGAAACCAAATATTGGCCACATCAATATCATCCAATTTCGGCAGAAAGAACTAACTGTGTTATCATGTCGCGATATCGAGCACCAGTAACAGTCACTGCTTGACCAGCCTCATTTTCAAAAAAATATGGTCCATTTATGCCTCCAGCCCAAAATCCACACCAAACAGTGACACGTTGTGGATGCATTTGGATGGATTTTCGGATTTTGGTGGATTTTCGACGATCACATGTGGGTTCTCAGAACCCCAAAAGCGGCAATTTTGGCGATTAACAAAGCCATCAAGGTGAAAATGTGCTTCATCGCTTAGGATGATGTTGCTCGAAAAATCAGCTTCCATTTGTTGATGTTCAATAATCCATTCAACGAACTCTCTTCGCTGTGCATGGTCATTGGGCTTCAGTTGTTGCGTTAATTGAATTTTATAAGCATGGAGACACAGATCTTTAGAGAATATACGCTGTAGAGAGCTTCTTGAAATTTGCAATTCTTGTCCACGACGCCGAATTGAGGTTTTTTGTTTAGGGTTGCCAACACTTTACTGCACAAATAGCGGCAAATTCAAATCTTGCGTTAATTTTGAGACACCCTTTATAAAGTGTGCTATATTGCCGAACTCACAAAGAGTTCGTCTACAGGAATCTGCCGGTAAAATATATTATTGCTATTTAAAAAAAATATCGATGACGTCACATCCCGAACACCTAGAGCGCCATCTTATTTTATATTACATCAAAATAAGTGGAATTAAAAATAAAAATCGATGTGTCCGAGGATTTTAGATAGAAACGTCAGGCTTAAAAAATATGGAATTTATCCGTTACTTTTCTAACGCACTGTATATTGGCCTAACAATATAATACTCGTTATTTCTTTTAAGTTCGAACCGATTACTGGTGGAATTATATTTAAGATGTGAGTACATTTCACGCATTATTTTCCATATGAGGATGGCTTCTTCCATTCACATAGTTTGTCAGTTTATTATTATACGAAATATAATATTAAAATATTATTAATCTACGAAAAGACGGCCCCAATATGTCCTTTCATACGATGCACTTGCAATATATCTACGATACAACTAAAATACAGATGATACATATTTTACATAACATATTACTGTTAGTATAAATAATTAAAAAGCTACATAAGATCGGATAATCAAATTAGATGCATGCACTAGATATTATCATAGTGATAATTATAATATGTTTTTTGTCCCAAAATTTTCTTAAAAGCCTGTTCTGAGCGATTGAAACGCGCCGGTTCTCTAGCTATACGTGTAAGGAAATATATTTCATTACACTTACACAAATTAATAGTTTTTTTTAGTTAGACGATATACCTATTTCCTTGTCGAATTAGCAGACTGGTGGGTACTGAATAAACCTAAACATCTAATAAAAAAGTCATTAAAAATAATTAGATAGTCACATTTCTTATTTCCTGTTGCTTAACAATGGGTTTCTATTGAATATGTATTTTATCATCGTTACCAGTTAGGAACTTTAGGAACCAACAATATGCGGTAGGTTTTATTTGCACTCAGTGCAATGGTGTGTCAAGTCAAGAGGATTTTTCTATGTAAAGATTAAAGATATAATAGTTGCAATCCTATCTATAATCAATATATGCAGTTCCGCCACAGTTTTTTATAAATATTTAAATTAACGACTGAAATATCACCGTATATGCGATGGGTGTTTTTACATATATGTTTTCCCCAAAAATGTTTGATGAAATTGTCTCTTGTTATTTGTAACATTTTTGCGTTTCTCCTATTTATAAAAAATTGTCAAGGAAAGTTTACGTCAAACTTTTAATCATGTACCACATTTTCAAACATCCGTAAAAGGCTTTGAAGAATAAAAGGGATTTAAAAAGCAGAAATTTCCCCGATTTTATCAATAAGTTGCAACTTTGGAACTTTTTACCTTGTTTTAAATATCGTACAGCTGTGGTCTTGGATATTTTACTTGGATATTTTTGGTAAAATTGTATGTATAGGTTCAAATGGGTCTAAAATAGTTATTAATATAAAAGCACCTAATATGACAGGGAGAGATACATACAATCATACAGGGCAAAATATTAAACTATCAAAATCAGTTGCTTATGGACCTCTTTAAGACATACTAATCCCCCCCCCCCCATGTACCAATGATGGTTATAATTTATAACAAAGACGGCGTGTAAAATAATAATATGGCGGCATCTCTCCCGTACAAATGTCTGCCTCTAGGCTATTTATTGTGGTTACAATGAAAGTAGGAAACACATTCCAGCTGGTTATAATAATGGGGGTTTTTAGAAGACCCGCCATTTTTTACAAACGAATACATAACTGCAATCGACAGAATCTCAGAATTATTGAAAACATGTTACAATTATCACAAAAAAAAATATAAGTAATAATCTAGGGATATAATTTTTTTGGTCCACTATGTACCATTGGATTGTATATAATCTTGAAATCACCGAGACATTATCTATAAGTCCCTTGCATTAAATCTTATTTCTAACAATTCTATCTACTTGTCTCGATACCTTGATATAAATTGATGTGAAAAAGTCCTTTAAAGTTCACCATTAAATTATAGCGTTCTCTTTGGACTATCTAAAGAATTTAACAATTTAAAAACTCCCAAACAATAGCTAATAAAATATGTATGAGTTTCGTTTTCAAAGTAGCACAAGTTAGATAATAGTCAGATCATTATAATATAATAATTCGGATATAAAATACCGTAAAAATTAATTCCGTAACCGAAAAATGAATTCAAGAAGTTTTCACACTTGAGTAAGTTCAGATAAAATTATTTTCAATTTAAAAACCGGATGTCTGCTTTAAATTAGGCGAGTTTCGAGTTTACCAAGCGGAAACAATGTAGGCCATTAGGAGATAAATGAATTTAAAAAAAGAACTTCTGATAATTTATAAATATGTCATTTTACTTTACCAGGGTCTAATACAAATAAAGTAAAAATTGTCCAAGCTTTCTAGTCAGCTCATAAATTAGAGAATAATCAGGTTTTCTAAATATTATCGGAGTTGATGGAGCGTATAAACGCCAATTTCAACTGGTCCGTTAAAATGTTAAACATTGCTTGAACTGCAAAGAGATCTACGTTCCGTTTCAGTCCATAAAACATTATGTGATATTATTATGTTATTCAACTTTTTATATAAATAAGGTGGCAAGTAACAATTGCAAAAGGATACTTTTTTAGAAATGGATTACCTTGATGTACTAACTTCATTTTAATAAATTTAAGAACACATTGAACATGATTGTGTTCCAGGAGTTAAATAAAGTGTCTAAAAACGGGTTCCAGTCTTCCAAGACTAATTATGTAATAGCTATTTATCAGTGGCGTGTGGCATTTCAAACAAGGGAAGCAATTCTTAAAAACCCAACTATTTGTAGTGTAACTCAATTTTAAACTCAATTTGTAGTGTAACCGGAGGGCGGAGGATAAAAATAAAAATTTCTCACATTAGATATTTCTAATTTTTTATTTTTAATAAAGTTTCAGCCCTCCCCTACCCGTAAAAATGATCTGACACATAGTTTTTGTTAGTTAACAGTCTTTTTTAATTAATTAATTTCACTATGAAAATACCGCACATAACATGCTGTCTATGGTGACTTGGTATATTGAATTAAAATCATTGAATATCGTGTTATTTACATCTATGGAATATTCGTCATGGTCGCGTTTGTTCGGACATGACGTTGACGGGACATTTTAAAATTATGATAATTAAATTAGTTCCAGTGTTCGAATTTTATTTTAAAAAATCAAAAAGGTGCTTTAAATAATGCAGTTTAATATATAATAAATGTAAATATATATGTTAGGGGAAGTAATGCTTCCTTTGCTTCCATGGACAGTACGCCCCCGCTATTTATGTAAACAGTTGGGAAAAGTACTATTTTGCGTAACGAGCTGACTTCTACGGAACAAGCGCCAGCGAGTTTCGCAAAAGGATGCCAGATTTTTTCTAATTTCGACCACGATGTATGTTTATTAATTCTAACCTAATAGATTTTTTTAAATTTATTAGGCAATCCAATTTCCCCCTGTCAATTTTTATAAGCAATCTGGCGCGGAGGGCAAACATTATGTTTACATGCATTGAAATCAGCACAACTTGCACCCCACGCCATATTGAATTTGTCACGTGATTGCCTAATTAGGCAATGACAAGATCTGTGAAAATTCAAAATCAATATAGTGCGGATGGGCAAGCAGTTATGTTTACATTGAGAATACATTTAAATCAGCATTCCTTTGCCCTCGACGTCATATTGAAGTCCAATTTTGTTACGTGGTTTGGATTGCCTAATAAATCACATTAGGATACCTGTGTGCTGTTGCTAAGATACTTAAACTTATTACTTACTGTCAAGTTTGACACTTCTTGAAAATAATTTTTAGTGAATCAGTAGATACCTACCAGTTAGCATCAAGTCAGATAACGAAAGCGATATTTCTAGTCCTGGTGATATAAAAGAAGCGGATCATTGCGCTTTATCTACTGTTATTCCCACAATGTGGAAGTTAAGGTATGATTTAGCATTTAGCCTATACGAAATGTACTGCCTGGTGCGAGGATAAAAAGGTGACCATAATCAAGAAAATCGCTGGCGTATTTACGAATATGAGAAGAATTACGAAAATGAGAGAAGAATATGAAGAGATCAGATTACCGAGCCATTCCATGCTAAGAAGACATATATTTGCTACCAACAAATTTAAAAAATGATCGACTTTTTGTGAAGTACTCTCATGGAAAATGTGGACCCGAACCTGTGAGTTCACACCTTTACCAATACCAAAAATATAGCATTTTTTAAAATTGCCAAATGCGGCAATATTATAAATAAATTTATTTTTTTTATTTTTAAAATGTACTAATATGAAACACCTCATTGTATACAGGGTGAGTCAGTTTTTTGTAGACAAACTTTAACAGGGGATAGAACGCACGTTTTTAAAAAGAAAAGTGCCTATAAATATATGGCCGATCTAGCTTCCTAAGGAAGATACAAGGTGTTAAAGTTTCATTTTTTTTTACATTAATGTGTAATATTTTCTGAACGGAATGATATATTCACTAAATATTTTACACATATCTTAACCTGCATGGGATCAACATGTTGTATTGTTCCTGTCGAAAATACTATAGTGGATGTTACTTTTTTCGGGTACTTCGGATATTCTGCATAATGGAACTTTTTTTTCGTACGCCACTGACATTATCTGATACATATTTCTAAAATAACGGCCCCTTAGTAACAATTTTGATCTCTTGTAATTTTGCTCTAACTACGACAGTTTTAGAGATATTGGCCGTTGTTTCTCTGACAGTGTAATGTCGTTATTATATTTTTTTTCTCGAATTTTCTTTATGACTTATAAACGAACGCTTAGATTTTTTCATGTTTGGGGGATAATGCCTATTAATTAAGGCGCATAAAACAAGCGGTAAGAATGTTCAAAAACTTGCACAGTGGCGGGGTGGAAGGGGTGCTCCACCCCTTTCGTAAACAGAACATCTACGCCAAAGACTATTTAAAAAAAACTGTTATTTTCATTATCTACATACAGTTTAACAAAAATAATGTCCCTTCTTACTTGGAAAGAGATAAAGAGTTTTCGGCTTTTTAGAATCCTAAGTCCAATATTCATGTTGGACTTAGCTGCCCACTTTGCGAAGATTTTGGGATACATTGTTGCCTTCATACAGTGAATTTGGGGGCAGCTTGCTTCGGTAGCATTTCTTCATGGACCTGCTCAGGCAAGTCGAAATCGTCATCTGAAAGTCATCGATGAATGGCTAATCGATGTCGTCACACAACAGGTCTGCTATGTTCTCGTAAGATTGGCCGCTGCAATAGTTGCAAACAGCCGAGCATTTAGGTCCTGCTTTCCTGTTACCACAACTGCTTAACCCTTCCGAAACCATCAACAGTATGAGTATACAAATAAACTGGTCTGAAGCAGAAATAAGATCAATACTGGGGAAAAAATCTTTTACAACTGGTGGTATGTTCGCAGAGAGTGAAATCTAGCAGCATCCCTGGTTGGAGGAAAACTGGCAATATTCATGTTGGACTTAGCTGCCCACTTTGCGAAGATTTTGGGATTCATTGTTGCCTTCATAAAGTGAAATGAGGAAGCTGTCTCCTGCTTCCTACTTCGCCGACCTGAACAGGTATGGGATTGCGGCGTTTTATTCGAAGCGTCGTCGTTTTTTCAGTGTCGATAGAAATTTAATTTTTACTTGGCCAAAAAGTGCTAAAGTTGTATGGCAAGCACTGAAGGCGCGAAGGAACAGTTGGTCTCGTTGGAACAAAATTGATCTCGTTTTGTTACAAATTTACTGTACTTTAATAACGGATATGATGACTTTTGCCATAAAATGGGTCCTTAGTGGTCAACATTGACAAAAAAAATACAATTTCCTTTTTTTTTCGTGGATATTTTGCAATCTTTGAACAGCTGTATCTTAGTAACTATTTGGTCTATAGAGACCGAATTGTCTTCATTCTGTTGCAAATTTAGTGTACTAAAAAAATGTACTTTGGCCGTAACACAGGTGGTAAAAATTGAGAAAAACTGGAAAAAGTCCGAAAATTTAATGGTTTTTCAAAAATTTAACAATGATCTGGAGCGCTTCCGAGGTGGAAAAATTGGATTTGTCATTACCACTTCATCACATACAACATATAAAATGATCAGAACTACCTCATTTGATGCAAGTCGACACCTCTTGTTTGGTACGATTTCCATATAGGTACTATTACTACTATTACATAAAATGTAAATACTTACTATTTGTAACATCGAAATATGAGACATAAAAATTTTCAAAGGATATCCACAATTGCCGCAATGGGAGATCGGGGCAGTATAACTTTTCTTACAGCGAGCTAAAATCGTCACTATAAAGGCGCTTTTATTCAACGAGAGTGATAGAATACTAATAATTAATCAATTTTAACACAAAACCCATCAAAATAATACACTAAATTAAAGAATAACTGTATTACTTCTATTTCAAGAATTATTGTTGACTCCACTTTAGCACAAAACGTTCGATGGTATTAGGGACATCCAAATGAATGCCAATAACGCCGATGTGACGGCCGCGGAACGTGTAAAATGGATCCGTAATATTTGAATGGGAAACATGCTTATTCTGCATCACATTCACCATCTAATTGTTTTATGATATGACGAAAGGTATATAGGGTGATATTTTATAGGGATATAGGGTGACATTTGCTACTCCTTAAATTCCTGGAAGTCGGTTATACTTGATAATGCTGTTAAAAATGCGGTAGCACGGCGACAAATGCGGGATCGGCGCGGCGGCTCCTTTTATCGATATAATGACGGTTTTTTTCTCGGGTTTCTATGTCTCATATTTCGATGTTACAAACTATACGTAAATATAATGCGTCACAGTTACAGCAAAAGTTCGAGCAGGATTGGGATTTCAAGGGAAGCGATATGAGCTCTGGGCTGAAATAATCTTTAGTACCTACTAACAGTAGTAAATAGTAAAACTAGTAAACAGAAAATCAATCCGAAAAGACACCGATATTACCTAATACACTGATTCAACAATCTGCCAATACCAGGTTCAAGGTTATTTTTCCTCCACAGGATAGGCAATCTGTCAAATCGTACACGTCACCTATTACAATTTTTGTAGATATTTGCACCGTCTACAATTTTTTTCTGACCTATTAAGAGAAATATGCGCCAAACCGATATTTTTTACATTTGACCTTTGATATATTTTTTAGCAGATTTTTGATATTTTATTTGTAATAATGTATGTCTGTTTGGACTGAGCTATATTAATAGTTTTATTTACACAGAACATATTGATCGAATGTCCGGATGTCAGTCCTATCGAGCATATTTAGACCGCGGCACAGAGACGAATTTCAAGTCGCCGCGCCGTAAGCATCTACAAAAGTTAAATGAGTTAGAAAATGCACTTGAAGAAAGGGCATGAGTATACACACACCAGTTGAAATTGTAAAATTTACAATACGTTCAAAATGAAATCGTTGGTCGACACCGTCTAAAGACAAATTACAGAATCAGCCTGGTGCATAAGAAATTGTTTGCCCATATGCCCACCAACTGGCAGAGATGACGGGCCGCCACTGATACGTTATCACGATACCTATGTTAATGTATAAATCCTAGCTACGCGAAACTTTATTACAATCTTTTCATTTTCGTATAATTACCTAATTATAATAGGTACTTTCTAATTTGTGTAGAAATTGTCTTACAATTGATTGAGCAGTCGGGAACTTTATTATTAACCGCGCCAATGAAATGATAGCCGGTGGCGGTCGGCGGTAGTCGATGAAATTAAAACCATAATAAACGTTTTTTGTTTTGATAAAATTCAGTCTGTATTCCATATCATAATACGTTGGTATTTCTAAATGATATGAGTCGGCGAAAAGACTGTTATTGGTCGATATTGGCGTTTGATGGTATCCCAAGAGCAGCCTTGGAGACAGGCAAGCCGCACCAAGGCTAAACCGGCGAGCACCAGACAGGATTTACCATGAAAAGTCGACGAACTGTGGGCTGCCCGCTGCGGCCGTCATGCACTGTATCGCACTATTAATAAACGTGCGCATGCTAATAAACATTCTTCATTCAATGTGCCAGAAAAAGCGTTCATTACCAAACAAAAATGTGAAAATGAACTCTTAATTAACGACATTATTGTAATTAAAGGCGGTCTCCTCTGATACTATATCTTGTTATAGTTGTTATACTTCGTAACCGCAAGGCATATTCGCACTGAATATGCCTTACGCACGAACATAATTTCCGCTAGACTAGCGGAAATCATATTCTTATATGAACTTATATAAAGGGTGGCTCGTCGTATGAAGCAACTGAGGCCGGGCCTCACTGTAAAATATGGCTCACACTGTATATTTTAACCCTTCCGCTAAGTCAATGAAGATAAGAGGATGGATACCGCAATCAATTCCACTGGACAGTCAAACGTTTCTACGTGGTATCAAAAACAAAGAAAGAGGATCATTTGCAGTGAACAAGCGCACCGAATTAAGTACAGTTACAAATTTCAACCAATTGGCACAACAACTTAGTAAAGAAAAAATAAAAAGACGAGGAATTGGAGAATTTGGAAAGTAGTAAAATGCCAATTCTGGGTGCTTTACTGTATATTTCCCAACAATTTTTCAGTTTTACTAGTAGTTTATCGAAACAATCAACACGGGACCGTTTGTTTACCAACTGACTAGTACCGCGACACTCTGTCCCTACAGTCACTGTAGTCACTACAGAAGCGATAGTTAAAATAAAGGGCCAAATTTGCCCTAATTTTGAAAGTGAGTAAATTTGGATTGCTCCCCCAATTGGATTTAATTTCTGTTATAAGGTTTCTGTTATCAATCCTTTGAATACCAGTTCTTGTTTTTACTAAAATTAGGTGTTTCACATAAAGTTTTTACAGGGTGGTATATAAAATAGGGCAAAATTTCTGAAAGTTCGTCATGGTCCCACATCAACAAAAAAAATGTTTCCTGGATTTTAACACTAATAATAAATAAATAATAAATCTTTATTAATCCTTTAGACATATAAATGTATAGGGCAGGTCACAGTTTGATGCTATAATCACAGTGTAAGTTTAACAAAACAGAAAACAGATTTACACTAAATTATCATTAAAAAAAATATTCTACACTATACCAAGCCTTCTCTAGGAGTAAACTTTTTGTTTTGTTTTTAAAAGTATTTTCACTTAAATTTTGATTTGAAACCATAAGTGGTTATAGAACTGTATGACCATAAATGTGCTGTGCAATAAAATTGAATACGCGAATTAAGAGTCTGCACAGAAGAACCGCCAAAAATAAACTATTCACACAGGAACAAACTTTATTTCGTACAGCAAGACGCATATAACTGTAATGTTAATATGTTTTATAAAGTAAATGCAGAATAAGCATTTGCTGCGTGAGTGTTTTTGTGCCTTCATTCTGGCAGGTAGGTATCATAACGGTTAGTTTATGTTACGAGATATAAACAAAGTTAAAATAAATATAATCCATAAAGTATACAATGTCATAACTCGCGTTATATTTTCTAATGTAAATTTTACTTATGTGCGGTGTCCAGTGTCTATAGAAACAGCAACTAATTTGTCAGTAACTGTCAGTCAGTAATAATTCATTTAAAATTTTTTTCAGTCAAAATGTCGCGCCATTTAGACGATCTAACGAAAATGCGAATTCTAAGTAAAATTGAAGATGTTGGTCTATAAGGGCGTTTACCGGGCACTTATATTATAGGTAAAGCTACGGTGTTTAGGGTAAAAAAGCGTTGGATGCAACAGGACACAATTTCTCGGAGAGCAGGATCTACTCGCCCCAGGGTTTCCGATATCGAAGAAGATGCTTCTCTAGTCAAGTACCTGGAGCAGAACATTTTGTTAATGTTAATAGGCAAATGCAAATGTTAATAGGCATTTTCCTGGTTCCCGATCCACAGTGTCCAGAAGACTCAGGACTTCAGATCTAGAAAGTAGAGTGGTGCAAAGAAACACTTACAGAAGAAAATAAAAAATCTCGTGTGTTATTTGCTATGAATTACATTTATAGGGTTTACAATTTTGGGAACGAGTGGTATTTGCCAACGAAAAGATGTTCCAGTGTATGTTTGTAACATAGAAATATGAGACATAAAAACCCGAGCAAAACCCCTCATTATATCGATCCTTTCACATCTGCTACCGCATTTTTAACAGCGTTGTCAAGTATAACCGATTTCCAGGAATTTAAGGAAAAACAATTAATTTTATATACATCGCCCATCACATTATGACATTATCATGTAGTATAACAAAATATTGATCACACTATTTACCTTTCGTCATATCATAAAACAATTGGATGGTGAATGTGATGCAGAATAAGAATGTTTCCCATTCAAATATTACGGATCCATTTTACACGTTCCTCGGCCGTGTCACATCGGCATCATTGGGTCAACAATAATTCTTGAAATAGTAATAGTAAAATAATGTAATACAGTTATTCTTTAATTTAGTGTATTATTTTCATGGGTTTTGTGTTAAAATTGATTAGTTATTAGTATTATATCAAAACATAACGACTTGTTGAATGAACGCGCCCTTATAGTGACGATTTTAGCTTGCTGTAAGAAAAGTTATACTGCCCCGCTCTCCCATTGTGGCAATTGTGGGTATGCTTTGAATTTTTTTTTATGTCTCATATTTCGATTTTACAAACAGTACCCATGATGGTCATATTCGACTTAATAAGCCGCGGAATTATCGGTATGAGGAAAGATATTTGAATAATAGCCAGCGATCTGGGAGATTTGGTATTAACGTTTGTGGATGGATAAGCTATTAGGGAATGGGGATTAGATATAGACTTGACGGACATTTCAATGCTAATCACTATATATAAATATTATAGAGAACATAATGATGCCGTCAGTAGAATATTTATACCCAAACAATAATTTTATTCATCAGCAGGATAATTCTCCATACGGAAATATTGTTACACGGTGTTTTCAAGACAATAATATTGAAGTTTTGTCCTGGCCTGCTCATTCCCCGATTTGAATCCAATTGAAAATGTATAGGGCGTCTATAAGTAATCATTATTTATAGGTGAAATTTTCCTCCACACAATGCAGAACAATTGTGGAGCATTGTTGAATACATGGGAAGAGTTGGTGCAAGTGAGACAATTAGTTCATCGACGCAACGCCCTGTGAATAAGAAACGGGAGCATAACCAAATATTAGAAATAATTTTTCATTTTTGTTTTGTTTAATAATTTGTAGTTGTATAATATGTATTTTAAATTTTATTTCTTTTATCAATGCTCAACACTCGCAAGAATTCTGATAATAAAGTAAGTAGGTACGCTTCCAAATAAATACGTACCTATAAGTAGTATGCTATGTTTGCATGTGGTTGCTGGGGAAATTTATTTTTGTGATAAAAGATACATGCAAATTCAGGAATGCTCGATCGGATTAATAGGTATCCGAAGATAAGGGTGGAAAATCCATTCTTTCAACATTGTGATCCTCCAGAATCGTGTTGATTCCAGCACGATGATCTCTTGCATTATCATCGAATGAAATTAAAACGCCACCAACATTTTCAGCATAAGGGACATTTTAATGCAGAGCCATTTTAATACGGGGAGACCCAACGATTCGTTCATAAAACGCTAGAAGAGCCGATATATTATTGTTCTAAAAAGTGCAATGAGTGCGAAAGAGATAATGGAAGACAGATGCTGCGGCGGCGACCATTCGGCAACGCCGCTTCTTGTGATCAGAGCCCCTCCAGTGGCGCGTCTACTTATCTTTAATGAATGAGTTATGGTAAACTGCATAGTTATTGGACACATAAGAAAGATACTGAATACCCTGTATCCGAACGTTGCAATAAATCAAATGAAAATAGAAAACATTCAGAGCATAGCCTAATTCGTGTACATTAAGATGATATTTAGTAACCGTAATAAAACTTTGTCATGTGTTTTTTAGAAATTTATTTATAATTTTAAAGCAAAAAGTACAGTTATTGGACGTATTTATTATTTAGTGGGCGGTTTAATATTAGTTATTGGACACATTGTAAATAACTTCAATTCTATAAAAAAGATGCTTAAATAGGTGTCTGACCACTTAGTAAAAATTTTTCTTGCGTGTTTGTTGAAACAACTCATAAAATTTATCTATTTCTTCTTTCTCTTGCTCCTCGTTTTCAATTTCTTCTTCGTCAAATTCACGTTGTTCATTTTCAATGTCGCTGTCTTCATTCTCTGAAATCTCATCATTTTCTGTATTGTAGCATATGTGACATAGACATGTCATCACCTTCTTCTGGAACGTGAAGATGGTGTTTAGGGGGAACACAACATTTGTGTACTGTAGAACACTTACACTAGTAACTTTCTCGGAGATAAATGGAGGAATCTGACGGAAAAAAAATGAATATAGAATATTAGCAAATTTCCAAAATTTCCCATAATTTGAATTTTTTTGGAGCCAACATAACTTTATTTCATAAAATTTTGCTTAGTGCAAAATATGAGAATAAGAGATAGGTATATACAGAGCTGAAGACTAATGGCTTCTTCAATGTAAAATAGAGTAGGGAAATTAACTCACACAGATTTTAGTGTAAATTACAAGAAATGAACCGATTATTCAGAAAGAATGAAATGATTATTCAGCTCTCAAAAATATCATCCCTCCACAACGACGTGGTTTAGCTCCTACTTTGACATATCTTAACACATCTAAATTACTAAAATTTCTAGATCCCCAGGGAAAAAATTATCGGAGCAGAGCTCGGTTCCCTCTAAAAAGTTCATTTTTCGGTTCAATACCGCTCCTGGCCACGCCAAGCTGTCAAAGCTTGTAGGTAACCTTCAAAATACTTCCGATCAAAAGTAACATTTTCCGGACTTAAATGACCCTCCCTTTTGCAAACTTATACAAGAATGCACCATATTTACACACTTATTGTTCATCTAAATCGCAATAAATACAAAGATTCGTAGAACACACTAAAGAAAACACAAGTACACAACGGCGTTTCGGCAACCTCTCAAAATTTGTTTCCAATGAAAAATCGATAAAATGAGTAAAATGCATCAAGCGACGTTGCCGTTGTTGAGATTTATATCTCAAGGCACAGCACATTTTCAGTTTTCACCATATATTATTAACGCAATGCAATAAATTACTTTTACCAAGAAGCTGTTTTAAATAACATTTTTATATTAAAATGACTCGTATGATTCGTTGAAATTGTCAAATTATTTGAATATTTCTTACGGCATTCAAAGAGTTCAAGTGAATTTAACAGTACGCCTGGCAAATGTGCCGTTAGGGAGAAAGAGACGACTAGTATGGAACGATCTTGGATCGGCCAAAAACGTAAACAATTCTGTCTATCCGTATTAATATGTAACTGTTTTAATGCATGATTTTCTGTATCAATCACCATTCATGCTTTCCCCTCTCAGTATCACTAATTCAATTTTTTCATTCATTCTTGCGCTGCCGTGGTTTTCCGCCTTCTGTCTCCTGTATCCCCTTCTGCGGTAATTAATATCACCAGTCGTCAACGAAGGGCTCGGCAAATGCTTTGTCTCGAAGTGTTAAACAACTGAATTAGAAACTGTTTTAAACTCTACTGGTATAAACGCTGTTTATTTATGGATCTACTTGTCTACTTCTTGCGAACGCACTATACCTTGGTAATTAGCGAATGTGGAAAAGATGTGCTTGATGTAAGTGGTTCATCAGCTATATAATTATTAGGAATATATTATATGCCTGAAATAAATTTTCTCATTAATTAATTGCTTATTAAATCATAGTATGCGTGTACTAGAACATAAAATTAGTTAAAAGCCGTACAGATTCATTATAAGATTGAAATGTCTTCCAGCAGATGCTTGGCATATAACATTATAACAGAAGCACTGTTATCTCAGTTAAAATAGTACCTTTCATATGCTATTTAAATAAAGTGCCTTACAACATGTTTTTTTCAAAGCAAGGAGAAAAAGAAATTGAAAAGATTTTTAAGTCATTACCACCTGTCAGTAATTGTGATTAGTGCCGGGTCGAGACGGATCTTATTAAGTAGGACAAGTGAAGCAGTTTTATATATTAATATACTTACACAAAAACTTCATGTAAGTTAATACAGGCAGGTAAATTCCAAAGGTAAAATATAATTTGTTTTTTTAATTTCATTAATAACTGTTCAGCCTTCAATATTCCTTTTCACCGTAACCATGGTGATCAATAAATTATATTTTTTTCCGAGTTCATTGTAAATTGTAACAATTTTAGATCTGTGCTATTTATTTTTCGCTATTTTATTTTGTTAATTTAGAAACAAAAATCCGTAAGAGCTATGTACACGCCCAGTTAATTTCTGATTTATATTCCTAGATTTCTAGTGCATATTAAAATTAGCTAATGTTGAGAATGTAATGAGAAACTATTAATTACTACTCAGCAACTTTTTGAAATCACTCTGATAAACTGTCACAGGTTCTGCATTAATAGGTAGGTATTAAGATGAAAGTATATAATCAATATTGTTAAATGGCAATGATAATGATATTCATGTATTCTCCAGATGCCTTCTTTCATAATGTCAAGCTGTTAGGTGTAATTTTATAAACAACTTTAGTGATTACTACTGACAGCCATGCGATTTATTTTATCATTAATTTACTGGACGATGGCATAATTCATCATGTGATTTTAAAATGCCTACAGATAAAAAGTGTAATGACATATCAATGTTATATACACACTTTCTGTCACTTTTTAGTGACACTCGACTAAATGGAATTTGGCTATAGTGTATTTGGAAAAGAGAGATAATAATCAAATAATAATAAAACCCTATAAACAGAAGCATAGGCGAGTGCCAATTGCTCTAGCCAAGGCCGTTATAATTATATAATAGTTATAGTCTCCGGGCCCAGACCCTTTTTTTTCAATTATTACTTACAAGCTGAAACTTAGCCGAACTGTTCATCTAAACGAGTCGGACAAGTTTTTCATATGCCGTCTTGACGATTCTATATTTTTTATAACCTACCATATCATTTTTATTTAAATTGCACCACAATGACGGTAGAAACCAAAAATAAAGCTTGTCCGACAAAATGGCCGCTTCTGTGAGAGCGTCCGACACGCGTAATATGTCGAATTTTCGAGGGTATGTTTTTTCATCACCTACAAGATGATATTTGGCGAATCACTGCATTGAATTATTGTGAATTGCAAGGTAAAAGTGTCCGACAAAAATCATGCATTTTATCGCGAGTCCGACGCGGTGAACATGTCGACTTGTCACGTTGGTAGAATTGTTGGTTTAATAGAGGATCTCTATAGTAAAACCCATGTGTCTCGTAATTTGGTATTTCCACGGTCTGCTATTCGGGACGTTTGGGGTGTTTGGAGTTGGTACATCGAAACAAGAAGCTTTACAAGGCGGCTCGGCTCCGGAGGAAAGATACTAATGCTGCCTGACTAATACTGCTGCTGATCGCTTCCTCATTCTTGAGTCTTTGAGAGATAGATGAAATACTTCTGTTTCTCTGAAAAATTACTTACGAATGGCAAGAGGAGTAAATGGTAAATATAAGTGATACAACGGTGCGGAGAAGGTTGTCAGAAGCCGGACTTTCATTTGAAGGCCAGCGACTTAACCACAACTACTACCTCGGCCTCGACAAGAGCGACTAAGATTTGTCAGATTGCATATAAACTGGACCATACCGCAATGGAATAATGTTCTTTTCTCAGATGTGTCGAGGATTTGTTTGAGATCACCCGATTATCGTCGGAGAGTATATATAGACGCAGAAATGAAAGATTCTCAGATTGTACAATTTCAAAGCGAATCTAATACCAAAGTTTACAGAATCTAATACCAAGACTGTCATGGTGCGGGCGGGCATTTCTGGTGAAAGGCGTACCGATTTCGTATTTGTCGAAAATGGAGCTCTCAATTCCCACCGCTATATTCAAAGCAATCTGGAATGTATTCTGGTGTTGTTGATAGAGAGAGAGAGAGAGAGAGAGAGAGAGAGAGAGAGAGAGAGAGAGAGAGAGAGAGAGAGAGAGAGAGAGAGAGAGAGAGAGAGAGAGAGAGAGAGAGAGAGAGAGAAGAGAGAGAGAGAGAAAGAGAGAGAGAGAGAGATAAACGTTGTGAACATTGCCCTAATGTAATCAGTAACGTAAATAATCATAATGTAAAAAGTAAAAAAACCAGACAGTATATAAGACGAAGACAATGCTGTAGTAAAATTACACGCCTAGCAAAACGAAGATAGAGCATCTCAACCCGTGATCTAATCAGTCACACGCTCATTGGTGAAGCCATATTTTATTAATATCTCAATTAAAATATACCAGAAAAATCATTTGACAATAATAATTATTTCGACATATCATATTATGATTTATACAATATAAACATCTATTAAACTATATCTAGTTATAAATAAATATGTAATAAAGCATCTCCGAAAGTGGGAGACGAAGTTTTTAATCTAGAAGAAAAACACAGAGGTCGAACGTACAGAGACGAAGACAAAATCGAAGTCAATAGTAAAAACGAAAAGTGTATAACAATTCAAAGATCGTAAAACTAATGTGTGAAGTGTCTAAAATTATAATCCATAGTTGAAATATAAAATTCATACCTAAATAATAACATCATTTGATTGGTTGACAGTTAACTATAAAGCAAGGAAACACTGGTAACTAAGGAAGTATCTTTGTTTCCTGAGAAAGGTACTTCCTTAACAATAAGTGATGAAGCAAAAGAAGAAAGTAAAAGAGTAGCCACGTATCATTTCTCTCTGTGAAAAACAAGTAAAAGTTTTTAAAATATCCAAGTTAATAATTATAATTCGGACACGATAGTAACTACACGTATTTCCAAGATATTATGTTAAAGAAAATTAGTGAATTTTAAGTAATAGTGGGTTATCCAAGTCGTATTAGGAGTTCTAGGCAGTGTCCGAGATCGTTCTAAAGCAGTTTCCGTCGTATCCTGATATAAGTATCCAAGTTATACATATAATCAACAAGTTAGTATATATCGAAGAAGACGTTCCAGCAGTTTTACGAGACATCATTCCTGAATTTGCCGTAAGAGTGATTCTAGAGGCAGTTCCTACAACGAAGGCACCAGTGCAGTTTCCATAGCTAGGACGCCATTGCAGTTTCATTACTCACCAAAAGACGTCCTCAGTGACGTGCGCGAGTGTGTTTACAGGATGATTAACTTTACATAAAGGTAATACAAATTTTATGAAACTTAGGAGCGTGGCTGTTGCCTTATCAAACGCCTTAGCTCGAATCTTTTAGTTGTTGATTGTTACTACGGATGTGCCGTCAAAAAAATGCACTTCATGCCTGATGGAAAGATGGAAAGAAATTTGGAATTCTAAACTACTATACAATCAGATTCACTTATATATATATATATATATATATATATATATATATATATATATATATATATATATATATATATATATATATATATATATATATATATATATATATATAATATATGATGTGAATCCTGTTGGATCTTTATTGCACGTCAATCATGTGGTCAAAGATTTGCAATAAATGCCCAGGACCTGTTGGTATAACGTATCATGACCATCTAGATCTAGGCCGTAATTCGTAGTAGTATAGATTATTGCTATATATGTCCTATATGTGGGTTGTGTTTCTGTAGACGTTTATATTCATTTATTCTTTTTTTGCACACCCATGCATTTGGTATCTTTGCTAAAAAAATAATCGTAATTATTTCGAAATTATACTGTCTCGTCGTTAATAATCACTCTATTATTTACATACAACAAATAACAGGTATAAACATGATTCACGGCAAGTTTTATGACAAACCAGCCTATCTAGCATGATTCATTTATTGTGTTCCAAATAATAGTTATTATTATTTCCATTTTTACCTGCTGATGCATTTCTGCTACACGTACAACTGTAAAGTTAGATCTCCCCACTCCCATTATCAAGTAAACATATAACATATATATATATATATATATATATATATATATATATATATATATATATATATATATATATATATATATATATATATATATATATATATATAATCCTATCCCAGTACAGTGACAATGCAGTATAAGTACATTTAAATGATCAATAATTTTTTGAGCATTCGTTTGCCCGTTCAATCTCTACCAGGAGCAATATTTTTTTAAATTATTGGTTTCTTATTTTTTTTATATATCCATCGAACATGTAACAACACGTGATAGATGTATATTCAAATTCTTGCAATTAGGGCTACATAACATATGTATAGCATAAACAGAAAGCTCTTTATAACATGACATTTTATTTGTTTTTAATCTTAACCAAATACATTTATAAGCATTATATCTACTATAACTTATATTTTATAACATTAAATCTGTAGGTTAATATTGCCTTAACCATATTCGCATTCCATAATTAAAGTACACAGCAAAAGACGTATCAACAATAGAGTACCTACATGAACACGTGTGTTATTACCTGTTAGAGCTGGATTTGTCCAAGAAACACCAGTAAAATATTTGCACTATCATTGTAAATTGATGCATACTTGTTCCATAGCGATGACCTATGAATTACAATTTGTTATGCGCTTATTAAGTTATATATCTTAATTACCACGTATACATGCACCGTCTAGTTCGAACTAAGTGGGTTCCAGTTCCAACTAATAAGTTCGGTCATGTATACGGTTGCTAGTTCGACTAACTGTGTTAGCTCGGTTAGTAAGCTCCAGCTAAATATGTATATGTACGTTAGCGCTTTTAGTTCGGTTCCAAGATTGATGTAAACGTTTAGCTCGCTTGTAGGTAATTCGAACTATATTGGACGTTGCCAACTTTTAGGTGAGAAACGTTACAATAAAAAAAGGCACACAAGCAAAAGTTGATGGTTATCTTCAGTTAGCAACGTGTCATGTATACAGACAAGTAAAAGGGTTAGTTCGAACTTCGTTAGTTCGAACTAAACAGTGCGTGTATACGTGGAAATTGTTATGTTAATTACCACTACGGAATTAAAAGTGCTTTTTATAGGTTATAGGATTGATAACTTACGTTATACAGGTGATGCCGAAGGTTCAACCATATAATCTCCCTCTCTTTTTTTCGTGGAGCTAGGCTGGAGCTTTCGGCACTAATATAAATCTGCCAAAATGTAATACTCTAGCGAGAATAATATCGATCAACTGATAGATTAATTTTGACTAGCGTCGTACGCCATGCCTGCCAAATCTGACAGAATTTGGTTTCTTTCAGTTGAATTCACTTTTAGTGCACTTATGAGCACCCGAACTAAGCTTCCATTTCTCCGACGAAAAACCTCCCATTTCTTAAACGCTCAGTCTCCTGTCTCTAGGTATAGTGTTTTCGTTTGATATACAAACTAGAGCAAAAAAATGTGCGGCATTTTAAAAGAAAACCCGTACCAATTACTGCAGAAGCGGTAAATCACATCACATTACATCACATAGTGTAAAATTGTATACCACTACAATTTCTTGCGAATAGAACTATAGGGTCTCCAGTCCGCGGCTTACCATATCGGTCGCTATCCCTCTTCAACTCATGTAAATCCCATTTCCCTTCTCGCTCACTTAGAAGACAGCTGTATGAACAAGCCAGCGATTTACTGGCTTTACTGCTCAGTGGCGTATCATCATGAGCAACCAAGGTGAAGTTACTTCAAAAGATGTCTTATTATGTCATATTCATATATGTGCAAAACTTTAAGCCAAAAAAATATTTAGTTTTGAATGTATTTAAGAATATATTGAAAAAATTTTGCATGCTGCGTGTACAACTTATAGTGCTCAATTTAGCTAATAACAATTTAAAATAACAGAAAGAAATTAAATTGCTATTGCCCAGCAAGGCCCACGAGGAGGTAAGAGCGCCCCTTGCTAGGATAGAACGTGGTTATAAAAATAACTAAATGCCGATTAGCAAAATATAAAATAAATAAACTACACTAACAAACCATTATCGAATCTACAGGGAGAAGAAACAACATATTTATCTTAAAAACACCAGATCTGGTAAGATTAGTCAGAGAGAAATAGCGAGATGGAGGGCTAGACCAGGTTAGTAGTGTACACTACTAGTACACATTTAAAAATGTGTAACAGTACCTTATGAACCAGATTTACTAGAGGTTTTGGAAAACTTGGGAGTGCTGTAAAGTTGTCTACATGTGTAGGGAATATTTATGCATATGCTGTCCATATTATACTTATAACAGTTCCCTATCCATATGTCAGTTGTCCATAATATGTCCGGATTGTAGCAACTTTTGAAGTATTCCAAAGATAACATCATTGTAACAAACGAAATGTCTGTAATTACATACCGTTTATAAGATACGACATTAACTATAACGATTGTGTTTCAAAGCATGTAGTGCAAACAAGATTTCCAATTCTTTCCAGAGCCAAGAAGCATATATTGTAGGTATATTGCTAAGAAAATGTAACAATTACAGGGGCATTAAAATGCTAAGCATACTATAATAACTTCGGTAGCTACTGAATAATTCATCTGAAATGTAATATATTGCAAGACGAATAAAGATAATATAATGGGTATTAATATATTTATTATGTTGTATTTGTGGCTTTTTGTAGCATAACCTATTAATAAATGACGAAAATTCGTTAAACCATTTAATATTCCTTTTGAAAATGCACTAGTCATGCACATAATGGATAATGCAATTAATTCAAAGAACAGCTTAGGGTACATATATCAACCCCTATTTATAATATTATCCCTTATACTTAAAAGTTAATTTATTGTAATTTATTGAATGATGGCTGTTATTCCTTTGACTAATCTAATAGCACAGTATTTCCGTGGACCGGTTTCACTTTAACATTAAACATATTATATGAGAAACTTGACATAATATCACAGAAGAAAGGAAATACGGAGAAAAAAGCATGACGCCTTTTATTTATTAATATTGTGTTATTGTTATATTGCAATGAAATGAATAAAATATTAAATTTGTCACACAAGATACAAGGTTATGGCTTATTTCTATACCATTGTACACGAATGTCATGAATCCGAATACAAAATTACTCAGTAGTAAGCTACCTTCACACGTGGTCATACTAAAATCCTCATTCCATTCGACCAGCGTCATTTCAAAATAAATCTAGCGTTAATGTTTGATTAGGTGTAATGGATGTATGTGGTCTATTTTGCAATAACTTTTTGATAAACGATTTGATTGAACATTTTGTACAAGAAAGTTCAGATCCAGATGGAGCTCAAGTTAAGGAATTATTGAACCTGAACTACGGTGGTCGGTCCAGTTGCCTCCTCCCCCCCCCCAGCTGCAGTAACCAAATCTAAATATACGTCATAATTTTGCACATATTTTGCACAATTTTGTACACCCTATTCCGAATTTTGCACACCTTGCCTTAGGAACTGGAAACGGAAAACATTGGGGGCGGGGCCAAATTGACACCCTTTTTTACCCTTACTGCAACTGTAAATAATTTTACACCTGTGATAAACGTTTAATTTTGCACACCCTTCAGCCCCTCACATGCCCTATGCAAAAACCATTTTCTAGCCATTATAATTTTTAATTTTGGCACAATTTTGCACACCCATTTTTAAATTTTGCACAACCTCAGATTAGCCCCCACAGCCTCTTGAAAAATTACCTTCAGCCTCTCCCCGCCCTGAGTAAAAACCATTTTCTGGTGATTATAGTGGTAAAATTTTGCACAAGTTTGAACACCCATTTCAAAATTTTGCACAGCCTCAGAGCAGCCGCCTCCACTTGAAAAATGAGGTAATCTAAGGCTGTGCAGAATATGGAAATGGGTGTGGAAAATTGTGCAACATTAGAGATTATAATGGCTAGGAAATGGTTTTTATCTAGGGCGTGAGAGGAACAGATGGTAATTTTTCAAGAGGCGGTGGGGGATAATCTGAGGCTGTGCAAAATTTAGAAATGAGTGTGCAAAATTGCGCCGAATGAAACGTTTCTAACAGCTGTAAAATTATTTACATTCGCGCAAAAGAGGGGCAACCGTCAACGTGCCCTCCCCCCAATACCATTTCCCTTTCTAATTCCTAGGGCAAAGTGTGCAAAATTTGCAATAGTGTGTGCAAAATTATGACGTACATTTCGGTTTGGTTACTGCAGTTGGGGGGGGGGGGGGGGCAACTTGACCGACCCCGAACTACGGAAATTGGTTGCAATCCAAGAAACGTTGTAGATACATGAAGAATTTGCACTCGTCGTGGGGACTATTGGTAAATACATTTGCCAGACCTCAACCCACTTGACTATTTTTTAGGTTCAAATAAGTTTAAAGCGTTATTTTTATTTAAATGTTTATTCACCAGAGTACACGAGCTTAACGAATAAGCAGTATAAACTAAAGCATCACTAAAGTTTATATAGGCATGTTAATTTTCATTTTTAAAACCGCTATAAAAGTTAATTGATGTTTAATAATCTTAAAAACGTTATACTTGGTAAAAGCTATCGATATTTGCTAAAATATATCGAAATGTCATCTACTACTACTAACTTTTTATTAGTATTTCAAGCAAGATATAAAAGAATAAGATATAAAAGAAATTTCTTCAAGGAAGTTTCGGAAAACAATAGTAGTACCTACATTTGACATTCTATATCTTGGAAATGAAGCTTTTCTGTACCAAGTTTACAGAGCATCGATCTACATCTACTATTCGAAAAAGCTTTGTATATTAGCGAATTTTATAGTTGTGTTATTGTTATAATAATATGTGTATATACATTGTTTACACCAATCATGGAGAAACTTTATTTGTATCGACAGCTTGGACTTAATGCAATGATCATATATTTTTAAAGAAATTGCAGTTGCAATAAATAAATGATAAGAACTATTATAGGAATGTACACTGCATGTGAGGTTATTAACCGAAACTCATCTCAGTTAGCTTTTACCATAGATTCACTTAATCTATGCTTTTACGAACTGACAAATTTATGATTCATAATTCCACTTAAAATGTGTAACTCTCTAACATCTAAATGCGTAAAAAATATCAATACCGATAACGGTTTCTGATAATGCACTATTTTACTAAATATAAAATTGTTTATTGAAGTGGCACTTTACCGCATAGCAATGTCACATTTTTATATAGTAGTGTCACTGTTAATAAAACACGCAGTTTGACAGAAAATTGTTGTAGTACAATTATCAAATTTTAAAAATTAATAATACTAAATTTATTCAATTCTCTTCTTCCTGAAAATGAAAAATAGGACAGGACGTCATCTTACGTCACTTAAGAGACGTTTTCAGACTGTGGCATTTTAACGTCAAATTAAGGTAGGTACGCCAGACGTCTTCAGACATTATTTTTATTATTATTTTTGGCCGCCTATACGTCAGAAATGTGACTAAAAACGGACCTCAGTAGGACGGCCCTATGTTTTTATATATTACGTATAATTTCTGTATATTAAAGACAAATATTTATATAAAAAGCATATTGTATTTTGGCCCAAAAGGCCGGCACCTGATACTTCTCAATGGCATAGGTTTCAGCTGGTTACCCCCCAGAGTCAACCAAATGCGTAATTTCAGACCTTTACTTCACTATAAATGGGAATGTCTTAAACAACCCTGGTAATGGAGTAAAGTAAAATCTTAAAATGCACTTGGTGCAATGTTTAGCATTGAGTATAAAGTATAATTAATTTGCGAACAAAGAAAACATTTCCATCTCCTTTGTTATTGGCGGCTTTCATTTCATAGCATCTAAGTAGGTACTAAGTATACTTATTTTGATCTTGTTTTAGGTCGGTCGTTGGTGCTAAACGAATTTGGAGATTGGCTTTGGACGCCCGAAATTAGTTTTGTTTGTCGATTGTCGTTGGGTAAACTGAGCTACGGCAAATGCAATAACGCGCTTTATCGCCTTTATCCTTGGTCAGGCTGTCGGCCTCCGTCCTCGTCTTCTAAAAAAGTGTAAATATATAAATAGCGCTGCTAGAGACCTGCAAGGTCGCAATTTCCAATGTCAGTCGACCGCTGTTTATGCATGCGCTCACTATAAACATCTTCGTGGAATGCATGTTCGTCCACCTTTGTTTCATTTTTGATACTGCCCAATATGCGCAGTTCAAATATCACTTAACAAAGAACGTAAGTTTATCCGCTGAATCCTTTCATTTTTATTATTATTTATGCTTCGCTGTAGATTTAGATTTTTAGGATGGGTTAGCAGTAATGCAATCTCGCATTGAATATCTGGTATCTGATGTACAATGTTATTTGTGACAAATAATTGATTGACTGATATGAATTATTGAAAAATGAGCAGTCATTAACCAGATGATGTGCTTGATGATATCAAAATAACGTAATCGGAAAAAGCCAAAATTTGGCCCATCTCGGTTACTCATCAAAAGGCATCTAACGAAATCATTTCATCCACCTATCATGTACACAAAAGGGTTAATTTCACACCCTTCTAAAAATTTTGTTAAGAAAAAAAATTTCAATTAAAAAAAAACTAAACATTATGATTCATTTAGACCTTTTCATCTCTTCGTATAAATTCGTAAAATCAACCATTTTTGAGAAAAAAAATAAATTACATCTGCCTAAGTGATCAATCAAAAGCGATGAGCACGATTATATTAGTGGAATACCTATACTAAAAGTAGGCCGGTTCAAATTATAATTTGACAATATTACGTTATTTCTTGCCTTTGAAATAATAAGATAATCATCACTTACTACTTAATACTAGTAGTTTTCTAACCAGGTTTTAAAACGCATAGATTTAGTAATGAATATACAGACCTGCATTTAATTTATGCTGAATGCAAAGAAATGCTCAAGCGGCAAAAGATCAAAAGAACGATATCGTCGTAAGATCCCTACTCGTACTTGGCCAAATGTTCGTACTTTTTTACAAGCTTTTATTTCACTTGCTACGTATGTATGTATGTATCTATGTATGATTGTTCCGGTCAAATCTTGCAACTGAATTTTAAAGTAGTTATCTTCAAACAATTGAGTTGATATTTAGCATGCATGTAAAATTTGGATGACAATGCATGGTTAGCTAAGTGACGTCATTTTAAATCCAATATGGGTATCAAATGAAAGGGTTTACTGAGAAGAATTCGAAAATAAAATGACGTCACAATAGATCCAATATGGCGGACTGTTTTTTTATGGGGTGCATAAACCCCACGACATGGATATCAAATGAAAGGGTTCAAGAGGAAATAATGGGCAAAATGGCGGAAAGCAAGATGGCCGTTATACCAATTTTAAAGAGTAATAACTCTGTAAAGGTTAGGAATAGTTTGGTGGTGCTCGAACAAATGTTGTAAGGACCGACAAGGGTCAACTGCAGGCGATAAACATTTTTCAAGATGGCGGATATAAGATGGCGATCAAACACTTAGTTGCTCCAATCCGTCTCCGTCCAAAAAAAAAATGCATTTTAATAGGTAAATCTCGCGACAAGCCTTTATATCATATAAATTTTGTAATGTAATAAATTGATGGGTTTAATTTAATTTAAAGGTAATTTTCTTCTCTTTAGAGCATTTAAATAAAAGTTTGTTTTTAAAAATGTTTTCTTACTATTAATTTATTCTAATATTCTCTTGAGGTTAAGAGCAAGGGGTGTTTAAAAAAACAAGTCATGATTGTGGTGGTCGTCGGAGACAAATAGAAGATGCAATGGAAGCACAAATATTACATTATTTTGGTGAACATGCTGAATGTAGTATTATACATGATGCTCTTCAATTCCACATAACAAGAACATCAGTATGGAGGATTTTGAAAAGGCAAGGCCTTTACCCCTATCATTTACAATACAACTTTTCAATAAATATTTGGGCCGGAATTATAGGCAATAAAATAATAGGGCCTTTTGAGTTAGCAAACATGGTCCAGCTTATTTAGAGTTTTTAAGAAATGACCTGTTACAACTTATACACGATTTACCTCTTGCATTAAGTCAAACACTGTGGAATGCAGGATGGTGCGCCACCTCATTATACTTTAGAGGTTCGAGAATGGCTACACTCAACGTTTGCAAATCGCTGAATTTGGAAGTCTCTGAGTTTGAGTCTCTGCAAAAGGATATTTTCTAACAGATTGGATATATTCGGCAATAAGAAAATCGGTCGGTATGATGTTCTATCTTCAGGAGGCAAACCTCCTGAAGAAGGTTAGGGAATAATTATTACTTCAGCAATCTTCCACTGTATTGGCACGTATCGGAGTCGTAGTGCTGCATTGAAGAGATGCGTAAGTTTCATGATGCCCTTGCGGGACAACTCCATCAGTAGTTGTGCAGTTATTAGATCATAACCTGGAGCTTTGTTTGTACTGAGATTGTTTCTGATAGTGTTGGTGATCTCAGCAGGTGCCTTATTGGCTTAATTATCGTGCCGTATCTGGTAGTAATTTACAGTATCTCTTCTATGCCAGTAGGCTCATAGTATGGCTGGAATGTATTTGCCAAGTGACGAGCAAATATTTCGCCTTTCCTTCATCTCGTCAAGCCCAGTTGTCATAATCTGTGTGAATGGCAGGGTCATGATGATGTAGTTCAAACCTTGTGTTTTTTACTTTAGTATGGGGGTGTTGGAGAAATGTGCGTCCTAAGTACAAGTGTTTTTGTGTTTGAGTAAACTCGTTCTCGTCGAAAATACATTGATATTTTTTATGTAATAGATATAATACATAATATTATATTTAAGATATATAGATGGAATGAGATATAAGAATATATAGATGGAATAAGATTTTCGGAAAATATAAAAATAGACTGGTAATAAATTATAAAATTTGCAACATTCTGTAGGCTACTCATCGCAGATTCGGATATTTATTTTAAAAAACAAAGTAAGCAGCATTTATTTGGCGGCGATTGTTAAACTACTCGATTATTTTATATATTTTTTTGTCCTTTCAATTTTAGAATTTTCACCTTTTTAAAATTGCCGAAAAACGTGGTTACATTTTCCAAAAAAAAATTGAACTATTTATCCCCCTAGGGTTGAAATTTTCAAAAATTCGTTATTAGTGGTTGTCTATGTTATCAGTTTAAGCTTTAGGCGTTGAGTGCCAAATTAAGTTGGAATACACTTTCATCGTTAATAAGTCCCTTATTTCATTACATTTAAATTAATTTCGTATGCATATATCGAATAAAATATGGGTATCGTAAGATATACACCCTTTGCGAAAGGCCGCTCTCAGCTGCGGCACCGATATTTCCCCTTTTCCGATAATTTAAACATACCACGGCCACAGCTATGACATTCAAAATTAACTGAAATTGTTAAAGTAATATGAAACTGGCCTCCAACTTTTTGGCCCACAGTGTAGATTATTGTGTAGATAATATATGATAATGAATGCCTGAAACAGTTAAAAAGTAGGTACCTATTACCAACAACAACCATAAAATTTAGAATTTTATAGCATAATTTTGGAATCATAATTTTACCTCGCACTACAATGTAATATTATTCAAACGACCTTTATCTAAATCATAATGCTACTATAAATCCCCTCAGCTGATTTTATGACAGCTGTAAATGGGACGAATAAATTGGTAGGTATTTGCATTTTTATATCGAACTGCTGACTTCTTACGCAAATATCGTATCCTTATATAATAAATATATATTGTATATTTATTATATTTTGATATCAATGATATATGATATATGCGAATACGTCTCTGTTGATATATCATATTCTTATATTGAAGTAAAATATCCAAGTCGATCTATTTAACCCCTAACAGGTATAGTGGTTAGTGGGTTCTGTAATCATTAAGGTAGTCACAGCACAGCATATTATCACAGCTTAATTTTTAAGCTGTGATGTTATGCTGTGGTAGAGTAGTTTCAAAATCTCATAAGCCACGAAGTGCGCGAACTGGTATCCGCCTGATTGCACGTTGTGAAAACATCGACTCAGAACTAGACCATGTGCCTCATTACAACCCGGAATGAACTATGTGCTAGGACAGCAACCAGTCCAACCACTGTGGCACCAACAAAATCAACTGGCGAACGTTCACTGTAATACCTGGTTTTTAATAGTATGTTAAAAAAGTTGTACATTTAGTAAATAATTTTTATATAATAATTAAAATAAAATAATTTGAATATCTATTAGATTGTTCTATTAGTGATACTAATCAACTATTTTTGAGTCTGACAAAAACTTTCCGATGGGTTGCAAAGATGAAAACAACAAGCAGTAGGTACTTATTTTTCCCGTTATAAGTCTTTTAGATTTACTAAAGTAGATCATAAAAATTAGGAAAAATTTACAGA
>CAXKVY010008006.1:0-11751 GCA_964058915.1 Tetropium fuscum
TTTCGGAGCCTATTCAATGCAAACAGGAATCAAATATTTTCTCTTTATCATATTATTATTTGTATAGATAAATTTTACTAAATTATTCTTTGTATACTTTTTTATTGAAAAATTAAATATTACCAATAAGGTGCTGTCATAATAATTTACTTGATATAAGTCATGTAGAAATCCCTATTTACACTAGACGCCGTTTTGAAAAAACTTATTATACTTATTTTCGGTCGCAATTAATAGTACTTAATTTGTTGTTACATACTCGTATATGGGTGAGGTGTCAAATATGGAAGAAAAAAAGTTTTTTAATGCAAAGATGTACATAATAATATTATTATGTAAAAGCTAGAAAATTAAAAATATAAAACTCCTATTGCAAAAAACTCGAGGGCGTCGAGGCGTCGAGTATGATTTTTTGTTTGGAGAGTCAGTTTGCTGCCTGTCCGCATTTATTTTTTTGAAAAATAATATATTTACTGAACTAAGTACTCTCCTCATGCTACTGCATGTAAATATGACAACTGGTCATCTGCGATCATCTACTCGACCTCTCGCTGAGAAGATGATGCTGCGTACGCTCGTACGAGCGACACAAGAGACGTGTTGGTTGTAAACACCAAGCTTTAATTTATCGTACGTTGATTAAAAATTTTCGTACGTTACGTTAATTTAAGGGGATGTAGGCGATACTTTACAAGAGTCTGCTACTTACCCAACACAGGATGAAAACAATGACTGCTTGTCTCATTAGATGTGTTTAGCTGACATTTAGGTGAAAATTTCTGCAGTTTTCTGTATCAAGAAGCAGATATTGGTGTGCTACCACCGTTCTGCTTTTGTATTAAGTTCAGAAATTAGGTAAATGGGGAAAGTTTGCGACATTGTTGCTTCATTTAAGTATGGAATGGCTTTTAGAACTCATCTCTGGCGGCATAATGTATTTTTTACTTTATTTTAAATATACTTTTTGTTCTAAAATATAAAAAAGAATATTAACATACTTTTTCCCTCTAGCCAACTAACTTAAAATTATGTTTTAAAATAATGCTCATGCCGTATTTTTCAGCTTATTCTCCTATTTCATCCAAACATTTTATCTATAGTTTTACATGTTTCAATATTGCCAAAAATATGGTTGGAATGTTTAATCACGTTTTGTTGTAATATTAAAACATTACCGTTGATGTTTCGAATTGCAATTAAGCACTAATTGTCTCTTTGGGATATATTGTCGGTGGATACTGTTTATTTTTAGTTTTTAGCGTATATCGTAACGCGCACTAGTTCGGTCACTATTGACCTTTTTGACTAGATGAAAATAAAGCTCCAGTCAGATCTCTAGAGATTTTTCATTCCTTAATTTGAGACATCAAGTGAACACTTTCTACCAAAAAAAAAACAGCTTGCAAGGAATTTGTTTAGGGTTGGAACTTAATTTTCGTAGGCTAATAGAAAGAAGGCAACAAACCAATGACAATTAAGAAAAAATGGCAACATTTGTCCTTATACGCTTATAAGCTAAGTAACATGGTATTGTATCGCTATGCATGTATCGTTTCGTGGTTTAGTTGTATATATGATGCAAGCCAGTTGGTGCCGCGGTCATCACCGACCTATTTCGTCACGCATGCTACTATTTATTCGAAATACATATAGTGGTTAAGTATATTCATGGCTGTCTGTCTCTAAACCATCTATCTCTAAACTCATTACCCGCCTATTGTTCGTAAATGTTGGCGTAACGGATTTACGTGCGATAATAATAATTTTAAGCATTCACAATAACGTTACGATAACATTTGCAACCAACAAATTAGTTTTCATAGGTGACATATTGTTGTGGTCAACCAGCTGATTATATACGAGTTAATAGCTCTCCTGCGTTTTAATAATTAACGTGAGATCTCCCATTCTCTGGCACTTCTGCAATTGGCCTCGCAGTAATGCTATGGAATTATTTATAATTGAATATTGATGTGTGATATGTTTTCTACACCAACTTATGTTTAGCATATCTAAAAATGTATTTAAGTCAGCAGTGAGCTTGTTCTTGTTTTACGGTTTTGCTGGACAGCAAATATTTTGCTCTAATGGCATGTTATTATGTGGTTTTTTTAAAATTTTTCTGTGGCTATTTTTCAATTCTGTCAGGCCTGGGAGTAAGATTAGTTTATATTTTTAATCATCACGGTTGTTTGTCTGAAAATAAATGTGGAAACAGCGACTCATATCTAGCTTAAAGGATGTTATTATGTGTATAAATTTCAGCAGTAAATCTCAAAAGGGTAATCCTGCTATGAAATAAAAAATGAAAAAAAAATGGTTATCATACCATGGAATAGTGAAACAGTGTTAGTGATATTTTTATTTTTCAAGATAACTACTGATGTACTGATAATTAAATTTCATCTACTTATATCTATATGTATATTTTTTAATTGGAATTTTAAACAGAGGCACGTTGCGTCTAGAGGAAAAATTCTCAGGTAAATATTACTCAATGATACCATTACTTTGAGGTATAACATGTATTGAAGTGTGTTAATATTTCAAATTTTATTGGAATATGGGACACCTAGGGTGTGATCCACCCCTTGCCGCAAGTATGGTCATTGTATTTCACCTAGCTAATATAACATTCATGCTAAATCGCGTTTATGCAGCGTTTGTAGTTTTCTAGATATTCGCATTGAAACTTTTCAAATTGTCACCCTGTATAGGTATCCATTAGGAACCCCATACAAGTCTTTATATAGTCAGTGTGTATCATGATTTCGTTAAGCTTATTGTCTTTGTTGCTTCCGCTAAATAATTATGTAAATATTTGCGGTTCCTCTTGCGACGTCCGCTGAATATTAGGGAATATTTATTTGTTAGAATCACCGCGGTAAAAATTTAATCAGGGAAATTATTCAAACGAAGCCTTTCCAGCCGCCGCAATAAATTCTTCTGAGCTCTGTCTTATTTAATACATCTAGATAAGCCCATGGGCTTAAAGCGATGCAGTTTTTCACTGAATTATTCGTGGCTCTCTCACTGTCTCCCTTTTAAAGTAAACCTGGAAAGGTAATTTTAACTTACATGGCAAATCTTAAATAAATTTAAACTCATTGACTTTCTCCAAATTGGAAGCAGATCTTGGTGATGTGCTCCGCATATAAAATGAGCATTCATCGAATTTCAATTATATAAAATAGCTGATTCGTTATATCGTCCGCGCCCTTCGCCCAAACGATCGCCTTCCTCGGCTTTATCTTGATAGTTGAAGGAATTTCGCTAATTCACATGTGATTTTCTGGAAACTCTAATGAAATATTTCCTCGGGTCTCTCCTGAATGTAGCAATTTTAAATTTAGGGTCCGTTGAAGGGATATTCAATTAGAGGCACTCCATAAGTTATCCTTTTTTTATTTTATTCTATTTTTTTATTTTATTCCTCGTAAAGGTATATATTGTTTACATTGGCTCATGTAATGTACAATTACCATACATTTATAGTGCGTCGACAATAAAGAGGCAGTAAATGTATATAAACAACATTTATATACATCCAGAAAATTACCGAGTAAGATGCTATTGATCTCCCTCATCTGTCACATGACTAAAGTGTACCAATAAAAAAGACACATTATCTTATTGACAATCAAATCTCGATTTCTTGAATATTTTCCGTATCTATGGTTTCTATCCTAGCAACGGGCGATATTCGATAATTTCGCTAGGGAAATTTTCAATTGCCTTGACTTCCAGATTGACGAAGTTTTAGGCTGTATAGTAGGAATTTTATTAACAGAAAATCGGGAAATAATTATTAATAATAAGTACTTGGTGTACTTTTATCAATTTCAGCATCAATATTTCCTAATATTTCGGATTCAAAACGGCAAATACATTTTTCGAGCAACAAAATGAGTGACGTGCCAAAAGAAAATTCAAATTTAATGTCATGGTATATTTCTTACTTTCAATATTAATTCGTGTGCTTATCTAGCCAAATACACGGGACCGGACTCGGATTAATTGTCATTCGTGGTAACAAGCACTTGTGTGGGGCGGAAAATATCAAATATATCCTTGTCCATAGTAATATTGTATATCACAACACTCCTCCTTCCTCCTTCCAAATTATTGATCTCCTAATAATGTTAAAATAGAATTCTACCCAGCAAACTGCACCTAATGAATTGTTAGAGAAATATAATAACTTCTATTTACTCCTTACGAACGAGGTATATGTGGTTTGGAGTACTATGCGGTTATTTATAACTCTCAGCGATGATTTTATGTATTATTTCTAAAAAAACTGTTATAATACTAACCAAGATGATAAACTGTAAAACACAACATCATTTCAATACAGTAGGGGAGAGTGTTGTACCTTGGACCGCATTGTACATCGGACCACACGATGGTTTCCTAAATTACAGTGAACTGTTCCAATATCATGGATTCTACGTTGCGTTAAATGCTTCTAGATGTCGCCTGCTTTTAGTTTTCAGTGAATTGCATATGACTTTGGATGGTTGCGCAATATTTTAGTAAATAAAAGACAATAATTATTTTTGTGTTGCAAATTTACGTGTGTTTCGTTACTGTGTTTGGAGAGTTAGTCAACATATTAATTACAAGATGTAAGTACAACAGATTTCATGGTATTTTCAGTGCTACTGCTTGCCCGACAATATTGCCAAAAAATTATGTCGGTGTATTTTCTGCAAATGTATTAAACTTGTACCTTGGTCCATTAATATAGATTGTACTTTGGACGGGTCCAAGGTATAATCAGACGGTCCAAATGGCCGTCTGATTGCACTGTCTTCACTAAAACGCCTTTCAAAGATGAAATTAAGAAGAGTAAGGGCAAGAAAATTGTCAAACCACCGTTAGTTGAGAAAGTTAAGAAGAAAGTCCTTGTAGAAAGCAGTAACAGTGATAAGGAGGATGAAAGTCTGACACTTGATGATTCTTCATCTGCAGACGAATAAACATTCTCTCAAAACTGAGAAACAGAGAAGAGGAGCATAAGAAAATGCATTCAAAGGAATTTTTGGCAATAGAAGATATTATTTTGGCTCATATAGGTGGAGAGAAAAGTTTCTCTCATTTGATGGCTGAAATCGATGAAGTGTGTAATGGGAGATTTATTGTCACGCATTCCAAAATACCTGGACCAACTGCTGCCAGAAATTTTACTCCCAGTTCTGAAGAAAAGTCCTTCATAGAGTCAGATGAAATAATACTACAACTAACATTCCCAAATACGGTTGGAACGTCAAGAAGACAAGCATCTCAAATTCGTTTTGACAGATTTTTCCGAGTTAAAGATAATGTGAAGATGACTGCTTCTGTGTCTTCTAACACCAAAAATAAAAGTAAGGACTCGGATACCAGAACTTAATTTTTTTGGTCCAAGGTATAATTAAGTCAGGTCCAAGGTACAAGGCGTTGTTATATCTTGTACCAATAAATATGTTTCTTTTCAAAAAGATTTTTCATGTGTTTCTATTAGTTTTGCATAACTACAGAATGAGGCATACATAAGAAAAACTCTGAAGATTATTTTCATGTGAAATAAATTGGCATAGTTGTTCAATATTCAGAGAAAAAAAATGTTTTCTAAAAATTGGTCCAGTGTACTCCCCTACAGTTACCCAAATACTAACTTGATACGAGTTCGTCAGCGTTGGTATTATGCACTCTTTTTTAGGGTTCCGTACCCAAAAGGTAAAACGGGACCCTATTACTAAGACTCCGCTGTCTGTCTGTCCGTTAGTTATACAGTTGAAATTTTCACAGATGTATTTCTGTTGCCGCTATAACAACAAATACTAAAAAACAGAATAAAATAAATACTTAAGGGGGCTCCCATACAACAAATGGAGATGAACCTGATTCTGTATGCTAATAAATGCCGGAGTCGCCGGTCGGACGAGATACTACCATTACAATAAAATTAATATTTAAGGGGGGCTCCCATACAACAAACGTGATTTTTTTGCCGTTTTTATAGATAATTTTACAGAACCCTTCGTGCGCGAGTCCGACTCGCACTTTTTCCGACTCGCCGGTTTTTTATATATGATTTCATGGTCGTATTCTTTAAGTTAAATTCTCAATTCAACAAATCACGAATTTGATTACTTACGGGAGAACCATCATTGGAATGGTTTATGATTTTCGTTGATGGCTGAAAATACCGATTTTAAATTTGGTGTGTACGTGAAGCGAGGTGCTAAAAATAATAACGTCATATACGTGTAACAATAGAAATTTTGTGTTGAAGTTCTTTTAAAATGTTATCCAGTATCCTGGAAAGTGGCGGATGAGTTCTTTAAGCCAAATGGCATACGACGATATTCATAGTGGCCATTTAGAATTTAGAGGATATTGAATGCAGTCTTGGGTATACCTTTCAATTTAATTGGGAGACATTTCAATATGATGGAACGCCAGAAACGTAAATGCATTGTTTACCGCGGTGCAATGGCCTCTACTTCTGCACCGCAGTAAACATTGCAACTGAAATACGCGTTTCCAATAGATTTATAGGTTACCGCGTTGCAGCGGACTCATTTCTTCATCGCAGTAAACAATTAAACTGAAATCCGGTATATGCCGCTACACCGTACTAAACAATGCATTTATGCGTTTATTATTATCTTATCCTTTACCAAATCTGACGTTGGTTCTTTTTCATGAAAAATTATTAAAAACACTGACCATGTTTACATACCTGCTACCACACTTTTCTTTAACATTTCATTGGTTTATTCTCTACCGCTTCTCGCTGCATAAAGTGAATAACATTGGCTACTACTTCTCTAGTATGAAGCAAGTTTTTTTGACTTATATTCCATTTGGAAATCATACTGTTTTAAGTTTCTCTCGCCGATTGAAGTGATGGTTACTTAATAAAGTCTAATTAAGTATTTTTCACTGGGTAACAAACGGGTGGTTCAATAAATATCGAAAAACGACCCGAATTCCAATTCATGACTAGCGGGAGGTTCAGTTCTAGATAAGACAATATAATTTTTTTTATTTTTGCATATTATGTAGGAAAATGAAATATTTATTTTAGCGTTTTCTCGCAGTTTACTATATTTAAGAAAAACAAAATTGAATCTACTATAGTCTCAAGATATTATTACTATTTATATACATATATATCTACATATATACATATACATATACATATATATCTATATATATATATATATATATATATATATATATATATATATATATATATATATATATATATATATATATATATATATATATATATATGTAGCGGTTTTTGTGCGCTGAGTAGTGGCAGGTATAGCAGGAGGGTATGCCTACTAGCGGTGCCGGTGGTTTTAACAGTGGCTTAGCGTGCGGTACCAGGCAGGGTTTTTAAACAAATGGTAATGTTAATGGTATGACAGAAAGATCGTATGATGGTATGATGCTGATCATACCATCTTTACTTTAGAGGACGGCCTCAGCTGTCTACGATTTTTCAGTCTTGTGTCTCATTTATGTCCTATGATCTCTTTTCTCTTTTTAACGAATAACTCGCTTGTAATATGTTTCGATTTCTCGGATACGATCTAAGTTCGACTACCTATCTATTTTCAGCCGGATTTAAAATATGCAACGTGTTTGAATATTTTCATAGTATTTCAGGTGCATTTCCGCTCGAAGACTTATTAGTAGTGGGATGGTAGTAGTAGGATGGCTATTAGTATATATTTTATAGTTGGAGAACCTACTAGTACTAGAATATATATGTATGCTATATATAAGTTGTTATAACTATTAAATTTTATTTAGATAATTTCCATTACATCATCCTGGTTGGATATAAGAATGTTTGTAGTATTCTATATTCCATATAATACGGTAGATTAAATAGTCATTTGATAACTTGTCAATATGAAATGTAACAAACGTATGCCGGAAATTTCCCTTTTAATATTTTTTCACTAAGCAATATATTTCACGCCCTGCACATATTGCTCATAAACTTATTATGCAAAGTAGCAACCACATATGGAGGAATAGTGCGTTTTACGTCGCCTTCTCGCAAAATTGGATGTTGTTGTGGAAGGGTCGAAGTAGAACATTCTCGCTTCCTATAGAAACATTTCCTATAGAAGTAAGTCGAAGAGAAACATCCTATATATTCTGGTCGTGTTGGACATGATATGCCGTAATTATTAAAAAATAGAAGACTATGTAATTTGTAGATTAGTGTTAATGACGATAATTTATATGAATTTACGTCACGGCCCAGAAGTTTTATTGAACTTATACTTAAATTTTATGACTTACCACAGTATAAAATTAAATTTTTAATTTAAAATAGGTACATTGTGATTACAACTAACATTTGTATTTGCTTCTCTTCAAACTCAAATGGAAATGTTACTTGTAATAACAATGTATACCTATTTTAAATTAAAAATTTAATTTTATACTGTAGTAAGTCATAAAATTTTACATATACACCATACAGTTTTATATAATAAGAAACATTTTACAGATAGACTAGATACATTATTCGTTCCATTTTCTCTGTTTTCGATGAAACTTCCAGTCGAATTTTCAGTTTGCTAAATACTGAAATAGCATGTAGCTATATGCTAAAATTGTGAATCTGTCAAAGGAATTGGAACACACGATGCCCTTATATTAGAGTAAACAATACATAATAAACAAATTTTAATATAGTCCCTTGTTGACGTATCTGTTCTTTCCAGCGGGAAGTATTCACTTTAGCCCCCGAGATAAAGAAGACTGTATAATTCAGTTTCATGTAAACGTTTGAAAGGATTTATATCTTTAGTATAAAGCGAGTTTATTTCTATATATGTAAATATATATATATATATATATATATATATATATATATATATATATATATATATATATATATATATATATATATATATATATATATATATATATATATATATATATATATATATATATATATATACATACATACATATATATATATATATATATATATATATATATATATATATATATATATATATATATATATATATATATATATATATATATATGTATATATATATATTTACATATAGAAATAAATTCGCTTTATACTAAAGATACAAATCCTTTCAAACGTTTACATGAAACTGGATTATACAGTCTCCTTTATCTCGGGGGCTAAAGAGAATACTTATATATGGTCTGCTTCCCACACTCGTCTATATCCCAGTAATGCTGCCTGGAGACGCTATACTTGTTATGTCGTATTTTAGACAAAAATCACTTAATACCGTAGTTAAAATTAACTTTAAAACGTTTCCCTTTGGGACTCCACTGACGTTGCACTATTTTATTGAATTTAATTTACTTATAGCTATTAAATTTCTACAATATTATAAATCGAAACTTAGCGAGCTGTTCACACTTCGAACGGTATAGCTGAACTCTTCTGCATTATTATCCATAACCACGGATGTGATACCAAATTAAACAGTTGAACTTCCTTGGATACTAACTTTTGGCTTTATGTTGTTGTATAATATGGCCAATCAGATGAGTGGCTATTATTATATGTATTTAGCTTTACGTTTAAACTCTATAATTCATAATAGATATGGTTTAATTTCGAATTATAAGCTGTATTCCCTTATCACATTCACCTTTTGTTGACTAATTTCTAAATTTCAAATATGCGTCATTCCTACATTGAAGTTTTTCTTCGAGAGTCATATTATCGAAACCCGTTTCTATGACGATGCTTTCGTATTAACCTTTTAATATAAACATAGTTTATGTATGCTTGATATTAGATATATTTTGTTTCGACTTTTCTATTGCAATTATGCTAAATATAGAATTTTGCACCGATAAATAACTTAAATATAAAGCAATTAGATAGTCATTAGATAGGCAAGTAGATAGATCAGATATGTAGTCAGTTGGCGTTTCATGTAGTATATGCGACCTATAGCGATACGTGCATGAGTGCAATGTTACCATAGTTGGTACGATGATTGAACATAAATTTTATATTAATTCATAATTTGGTATATTTAATATGTTTTAATCATTTATTTAGGCGCTAGATATACGTTTATGTCAATGTATATATATATTTTTATATATATATATATATATATATATATATATATATATATATATATATATATATATATATATATATATATATATATATACATATATATATATATATATATATATATATATATATATATATATATATATATATATATATATATATATATATTCTGCAAAGTGACAAAAAGCAGTATTTTCTAAACGGTTAGCTTCACTTCACTTGCAACAGGGGCGTAAAACGCAGTCACGTCCTTACAATTTCCCATCAGGAGCTGAGCTCCACCTTTAAAAATAGGAAATAGTTTCAATAGCAATTGATGATACGGTCTCGAGACTCTTTGAGTTGCTTGAATTGATGCAAATGGAACTGAGCGCTTCTCCAGATATACATGGCTGCAAAATCAAGGAGTGATATATAAGAATACTCACATATTCTGAGGTTTTACAATACATTTTTAAGGAACTAGAATGGAAATGGACTATCTTATATATCTAGATATATATATATATATATATATATATATATATATATATATATATATATATATATATATATATATATATATATATATATATATATATATATATATATATATATATATATATATATATATATATATATATATATATATATATATATATATATATATATATATATATATATATATATATATATATATATATATATATATATATATATATATATATATATATATATATATATATATATATATATATATATATTTTGTGAAAAGTAATCTTGGGTTTGTAGCATTTCATTACATAGAAATAAGCAACTAGACGAATAAGAAAGAAAACACACTTACCAGTACTATATCTGGACACATATACGGAAATGAATCACTATGCATATGAAAACGAACCACTTAGAAGTTGTACAAGTTCTTTCACCTTTCTTGAGGATCTTCAGAGCAGTATACGATTTATTTCATTGATCATTCATACTTGAATTTAAATTACCAATACACCAACACTTGCAGTGACGTTTTATGACATTAGTTTTTGACGGAACTCATTCTTAGATTACACAAACCTAGTCTACTATTTATATTTGTTCTATTTGAACATATTATATATAAAAGCATTAGGCATACAGTTATCCAGAAGATGTTAAACTTTAACATCTTTAAAGTTGCCTTCCTATTCATAGAATCAGTCATAGAAAACACCATTAGAAAACGAAACCCAAGAAAACGATATCAGGATAAATATAATATGTGCCAGCTAGAATTATCAATGAGTATTATGCACAAATAGTTGCATATTTCAGTGCAGGGTTAATTTTACAGATAAGGATCGAAATCTTTAGAAACTATTATTTCCTTAGTACTGCTTTACACGTTCTTTTTTATAACAAAGAGAAAGAATCCATTTAACATTATGCAGTTATAGGCTCAAGTCTTTTTTGATTAGAAAGAGTTTTCCAAAAACTTAAATTACAATAAAGTGTAAGTGTAAGTAGTAAGGTACCTATGCCAGTTGTAGTTTAAAAAGGGCTCTCCTTTCACAGTATGTATTTATCAGACTGATCATGCCTCAAAGAATTTTTATCGGTTCAGTTGTCACAAAGTACATGGTTGTTCTTGCATAAATTTGTTTATGGTTATTGTTTATCAGTGCAAAATT
>CAXKVY010008007.1:0-17500 GCA_964058915.1 Tetropium fuscum
ACTAAATAATAGTTTTAACTGGATGAAATAATCTAAGTTTATGAAATTGTGTTCCATTTTTTGTAATTAGTTTGATTTTAATCAACCTTTATTAAAGGTTCCTGCTATATTCGAACATCGACCGATTCGTGACAGCAACAAAATTGCAGAGCCTTGTTACTACGTTAATGTGGCGAGCGAACAAAAACACGTTAGAAGTTAGTCATACTAAACTTTACTTTTTAATGGGAAATTAATTAGTTTTCATCTGATTAAGAATTGCTGTTCTGAACTGCATTTTTATCAAAAGTTTTCAGTGAATTATAAAAATTATGATAGTTTGAAGGTATAAAGTTAGTTCGGCGGAGCCGTTGTAAACCCTTAACTTTTCTTTTTTCCACTAGCAGATGTTTTGTATACATGGGAAAGATGTTCTGTGTTAAAGAAACCAATTTCCTCCCAGTGTTCGCCTTCTTAACTGTGATTGAACAAAAGTCGGTCTCAGTAAGTCATTCTCTAAGGAATATTTTACTTGGATCCTCCTTAATAGAGCTTACCGACTTTAAGGGACGGAGTTACAAGAATCCTCTCCATGTCCATGGTGTAACACACAAAAGAATTGTCAATGTTTGCTAGTGCAGTTCAATTTTCTTGTCATCTCTTACTTCTTGTTTTCTTGACAGATGTGTATTCATATCATCTTCCAGGAGCTGCTTTTCAGTCTCACTTTTATTAAAAAATTGGGAGCAAAAACCACATCGGTCTTTTTTCGGGCGATGGAGTCGAATGTTGAATTCGTCAGTAAAGACTTTTTTTTGTAAAAACTGGCCTTTTCTGATGCCACACCAAGTTCGCCGCAGTAATCTTTATAGTCTAGATACAACCTATTCTCTGATAAGCCTGAAGGTAAATACTGTCTTTTTGTTGTGCTCAGAGAGTAGTATAAGGAGACAACAGGTATGGACTTAATATGTGCTCTTATAATATGTTCCTGGTTTCCTCAGACTTCTTTGGGGGTGGAGTATTTATGCCCCTTTTGTCAGATTCTACAATTCATTAGACATACATCTTACTGATCGACGACCTTACTTTTTTGCTAGAATTTGCCATTTTGTGTTTCATACTCTATTCCTTCCATTCTCAATGACCTTTGAACATTGCGTTTCCATTTGTCCGGGGTTCCCTTCCTCTTCCCAGTCAGCTGCTTAATTTTGGACCCCTTTTCTATTTCGTGTTGCTCATAGCGAGAAGAGTTTTGCTCGTTAGTGGAATGCTGATGGTCCTGTCTGGAATTATTTTACTTGGAATGAAAAATTAAAGGTTTCGAAAAACGATTTTTAACGTTCTTTTTGTGGATTCTTTCTATTCACAAGTAACGAGAATTTTTGAGGATTGAGTTTGTTATTTTTAGTGAATAGTCCTAAGTCTCTTAGAACTATTCACTGATATATATTGTCGGTTAAATCTATTATACAATGTTTCAAAATACACCTGTGTAAGCCACATATTGGATTGATCTCGTCAGGAGGTTGAAAATATGCATTTTGGAAACTTGTTAATGGACCATGCATATTGGTCCATATATATGCAATACGCGATTCTTGCCTATAAATATTTAGTACCGACTAGTCTGACATAATTTTGTTGATTTGTTCTTTATTGCCGGCTGCTTCAGTATTGGTTGTTATTTTATAATCTATAGGTAAGTATGGTTAGTTTTAATATTTATTCCTGTTGTCTGCAGGTTAATTTGACTGTTTTTTTTAACGGAAATAGGTCTAAATATAAATTTAATCTAAAACAAATCCATTGATTTGCTTCATCTAATAATTTAGTGATTAGTGATTTTGTTAATTTGAGTTTGGTGAGATATTACAATGTTTTTGTTGAATAGTTGAATTTTAAAGACTTGACTGATTTCTTGACTGATAATATATGATATTGGATTATTATTTAAGCAGACTGTATTTGGACAGGGATTGAGTATAAGTGGAAATGATTTTTAGCATCTTGAACTAATATGTGATTTTCTAAGTTTAAGATTAACATCGCTTGCCAATTGAGGCATAGGTATTCATTGATTTTTAACTGTCACAATGGTTCATCGTGTTATTGTCTGATTCAAAATCAGAACCATCAATACAAGCCCTTTTTTATGGTTCTGCAACTCTTTTATTAATGATTCATAGTGTTTTGCATCGGAAGAATTTTATGTATTTTTTTAATACACCCTGGACCACTTATAAGTCCTCTTTTTTCTAGTTGTATGTGATAATATTTCTTTTATTATCATATCTACCGGGTCACCAGTTGAATATAGAATTTCTAAATCATTAGAGATATCGAAGAAACATTTAGATATAGTAATAGATATAGTAATATATTAAAGTGTAGGTGCACATTTGAATTGTTGCAGTTCCTAATTTAAAAATATTAGTCCTATGTTGTTTTCTAAATTGGGTAAGGTTATTTTTTTCGATCAGTCGTCCTACAATAACAAATAATCTGAGAAGCAAAATATTTAGCTATTGAACGAGTTGGTCTTTCAGTAGATTTTTTAATATCCTTATAAGATCCTTGTTGGCATTGTTTATTTTCCGTTGGAATTGTTTTGTTTGTACTATTCACATATTTGAATTCTTTTGATTTATTGAATTTATTTACGTTCTTTTGTCAGACATTAGGATTTTAACGAATAATTTTTGTCGTAGTTCGAATACTTTGCATCGTCGCATTATTTTTACCTAATTTTGTAATAACTTTTTCTTTTTGACCTGTCAAATTTTGATAACAGACAATAACATTTATTAAATATTTCAATATCTGCGTGAAACAGATTGTCGTTATTAATGTGTCCTTTAAATGCATCAACAGATTTTATTGTGGTTGCTAGACGAGTGATGTAAGCTAATACTACATAGGATACTTTCATCGGAAATAAAGTTTTTAGGAATCCTTTTACACCTATATAGTAATTCAATATGCTCAGAGCAAAATGTACTCATTCTATAGGACGTATAGGATCATACGATGGGGGAAGGGAGGGAGGGTCATTCAGTGTACAAAAATGCAGCCTTATTTGTAGCTTAAGAGTTCAGTAATGACATAATTTTTTGGAGAAACTTGTTCATTCTATTTCGTGCAGGTTTGTATACCATGATGATTTCATTTTCTTTCGCGATATACTCTTATCACCTCTTGATTTTCATTCTTACTTATACAGCCAAATAATTTGATATACACGAGAAGGCAAGTTGAATAATTTTTTAACTACTTGGAACAAAGTGGTTTACTTTTCTGGTAGTGATAATATTGAACATTGGAGTGCATGATCTGTACATAGGTTTAATTATGTCTCATATTTTCTAAATACATGACATAATTCTTTCTTACTCTTTAATTTTTCTCAAATGTAACTGGGTTTTCATTATTATCGGGTTTTGACCATGATTTACATGATCGATTGAAATTGGGACACAGGCTACAGCGGCTCCTTTCAAATATCGTAAGAAAGAAGGCCCTATTAGAGCTTTGTAGATCTCTAACGTATCCCAGAATTTCCGTACAATATTCTTCTGTATTTTCGCATTTTGTACATATTTTTTTCAATTTCTTCTCTAGTAGGTTTAATAGCTCCTTGGTTGGTTATACTCAGTTGTCCCATTCCGTATGATCTCCAAATATTGTGTCCATCTTCTTACTTCTTTTTTCAGTTTAGTATAAGATGTTTTAGTTTATTAAGAATAAACATCGAACGTTGGTACCCTCTTTTATGTAATTCATTCATATTCTTATGTAAGTGTACTTTTTTTATTCCGGTCTTTCATCTCTGTCTCTTGTGTTTGCTTTTCTAAATACACTCATTTCTTCTGTTAGCACCTTGCTTACTTTCTTCTCTTGCTTACAGTTAGTTTGGTTGTTCTCTTTGTGTATATTCTTTAATTTTTGCGCATACCTATTAATTACCTACAAATTGCCACTGTATATATACCTATAGTATGTTCAATATTTCGCACACGTGAAACTAACTTCTCAATGTCAATAAACTCAATATTAATATACTGAATAATGCAACATTGTCATCTGAAATATCCCCAGACTTCCATATGTCCCTCGGTATCGAGCAAGAATCAAGTAGGACTCCTTTAGTATCACCGCCAGGATAATAAACATCCTCCCGAAAGTGTCTCTATTACCGAGATATCTCATGAAACGCCACTGCGCCGGCACGACTAACATCCGTCGGTGGATCTCTTTGCATACGAAACAATTGGACCCCCACAGTTCCTTTACGATGGATAACCAACTTCTTCAATAGTTCCGACATTTTATGGTTTCTTTGTTAAAAAGCCATGGTTTAATATATTTTGCTCGATTACGTAATAAATTGCCTGGCGTATATGCCCGGAAAATGCCACGGATTTCAGCTTAAGTGTGTTTGCGGATTGACTTTTAAAATATTCGGGAAATCCGTGCGCTATTGAAAAAAATAAATGAATATCAAAATTAAATTTCTTCTGTATGTTTGAGCAGCGTCGCCGTTTAATGAGTTGGGGAGCTTGGATTGAATTCCGAGTTTTCGAGGCCATTGTTGAATGGAATTTATTGATATTGACTTGAACTTTGGAAGGTCGTTACCATTACATTATATTATGGTATCTATTTAGATAAAATATATATATTTATTATCAAAGTATGTTTAATTGGATGGTTTAATCGGATGTGTTTAGCGGCAGCACGTTGGGCGCCAATAAATTATGCGAAATATTAGTTTAGTTCAATAAAGTTTCGTTATTTGCATGAACGTAGAAAAATTAATATAAATTGACGCGACGCAAAATATTATAAGAGGTGAATTTTAAAGTAAAAAATAAGGGAGACCATTAATCAGTGCGGAAAATAGAGATCAGTGCGGAAAATAGACGCACGGCTTCACGAAGTTTCCACGACTAAACGAAGCTTCAAGTATATTGCACGTCGTTGTTTGCATTAGGCGACTTTCCGCGGGAAAGCGCCAAATTTGTGCGAGTTCGACAAAAATAAATTTACCGACGGGTTATTATTCGATGAAACAGTCACATAGGCTGGCTGTTGTCAAATAAAATGATGATGATAAGTATTGCTATTGTTCTTGTTTTGTTTAAAGAATTTTATAAGAATTAAAAACATTTAGGAAGGATTTTTTTAAATTATCGTCAAGTTTAGAGTTAAAATAAATAGAGATTGTATTGCGTTGTAACTCTTATCTTGTATATTTGTTTGATATGTCCCTCTTTTCAGCCTTATAAATATATTAGACATGCGTCATATGATAAAAATATTCTAAAGAATATTTTTTTTCGAAAGGAGTCGAAGGGAGAAAAATGTTAATCCTCTCTGTTTAGTTATGATTTCATTTCTACCAAAAAATCAATTTCAAACATCGAAATATGAGACATGATCAATATGACAAATTTTCAAAGGATACCCACAATTGCCGCAATGGGAGATTGGGGCAGTATAACTATTCTTACAGCAAGCTAATGACGATTTTAGCTATATATATATATATATATATATATATATATATATATATATATATATATATATATATATATATATATATATATATATATATATAGCTAAAATCGTCATCTTCTAATTTCCTAAAGAAAAAGGCCCAAGAAAGGGACCGAAACGTCAAGTAACCTAATCAGTCGCTTTATTGCTACTATCCCAAGATAAATCCTCCAAAAAAAAATTAAAAAAAAAAAAAAAAATATATATATATATATATATATATATATATATATATATATATATATATATATATATATATATATATATATATATATATATATATATATATATATATATATATATATATATATATATATATATATATATATATATATATATATATATATATATATATATATATATATATATATATATATATATATATATATATATATACTATAATGCTGTATTTTAGATGATTTCCGGGTCTTCGTATTTTATATTCTTGTCGAACGATGTTTCGACAGAATGACATCTGATATATTCAGATTCTTGTTGTCACTTCTGGTGACTGGAACTAAATTGATCTTCTTAGTATCTATCTAGCAGTGCCTTAAATACTCATAAATGGTCATGATTGTGTCTGGTGGAATGTCTTCTCCCAGTAGAAACAAATCATGTTGGTTTTCAGATTTTCCTGGGTGAATACTATGCACCCACACCCATGTATAATCTATTCGTATAAACTACTTTAGAACAATAGAGATAATAAAATTAACTCCTTTGGTTTCATCGTCCTCCAGGCTACTTTCTATGCTTGTATTTAGAAGGCATTAGACATTTATATTATCGATTGGCATAATAAGAATTTCGGAAAAAGTTACCTTCAACCACTTCTTGCAACCCGTGACGAGAGATTTTGCGATTGTTAGATTCTGGCTGCCAGAATCATGGCTGCAAGAAAATTTAGCTCCCCCGATGCAGATTCCGGGTAAAAAACTCCGGCGACTGTACTATTTCAGAAAATATAAAATAGAAAAATTAATAAATATTATTGTCTTATGCGTTATTTGGTCACATGTTCACAAAATTGATCAAAATTACTTTTTTCTACTTCCATAGTACCAGCTTCTTATATTTATATTTATTTGTTACCTATGGCACAAATATATATAGGAACTTCAGGAAAAATGTATGACAACCGAATCTGTTAATAAAAAGAAGCAATCCTACCAGAATTGTTAATTCGAATGATACAGTTTCTCTTATAAGGCATGTGACTCTGTCGTGGTAACTCGTTTCATCGTTCATAGGATTTTTCATAAGCATACCTATTCATCCTTACAAAATTAAGACTTGAGTTGAACGTCGGCAGGCGTATTCAATTTGGTAAATACCACCGGAAAAAATTAGCCTTAATGCATTTTTTTGAAAACATTTGTTTTTCGGATGAGTAAATTATTTTTAAATGAGGCTGTAAATCGACAAAACTGCATGTATTAGAATGATACCAATCTCCATTTAATACGGAAAATGCTCACTTAACGTCTTAAGTGATCGTATTGTTGGGTCGTTTTGTATCGATGTACATTTAAGTAAGTGATAATTCGTATTTTCAGTTGTTAGACAATCTAATTACTTCAGGACATATTGAAATAACAGAGCAAGATCCTTATCTATTGTAGAATACAGCTAGCTGCAGTGCGGTGTTTTTAAATAAGCAATTTTCGGGACATTGTATTGAAAAGAGAGGTGCTATAGAATGCTTCCCAGCTAGGTTCCAGCTAGGTTCCAGCTGGTTCCCAGATCTGCCTTTCCCTTAATATCTTTCTCTGGGGATCCCTGAAGTCAAAAGTGAATGAAACAGAACCAGTATCATTAGAGGGTTAAGAGAAAGGATAGTGTAAGGGATCACCGTATGGAGGAAGTTAATGGTATTAATTTTGAACAGTTCTCTAATATTTTATAATATAAAAACTATATTTTAAACAAATATAGTACTTATATTTTCTTATTTAAGTTTCTTAAGTACTTAAGTTTCTGAATGCCATTATTAACAATTGATAATGCTTTTATTATTACTCATATCTACAAATACCTATCAATTACATAATAACATAATTTATAAATATAGTTTGTAACATCGAAATATGAGACATAACCACATACCTTTCGGCATATCATAAAACAATTGGATGGTGAATGTTATGCAGAAAAATATCTGAAATAATAATCTGAATATATCAGATGTCATTCTGTCGAAACATCGTTCGACAAGAATATAAGATACGAAGACCCGGAAATCATCTAAAATACAGCATTATAATATATATATATATATATATATATATATATATATATATATATATATATATATATATATATATATATATATATATATATATATATATATATATATATATATATATTTATATATATATATATATATATATATATATATATATATATATATATATATATATATATATATATATATATATATATATATATATATATATATATATATATATATATAATGATATGCCAGTGGATACATTATATCATTTTATACTTACTCGTAGGCATAGCTATTCCATAGCCCTTAGAATCCAATGTATTCCCTACTTGTATGAGGTCGCAGTTTCTCTCCATTTCATATTCAATAGTGGAACTCTCCATAAGGAACGCATATTGCCTTTTACCATTTATAACACGCTTCACCCCCTCTTCATTTTTCTTTTCAAATAACCCTGGATCAGCTTCCATCTGCACCCACATTCGATGGTACGTGGAGAAGTTAGTGTCTCTGAAGAATGAAGCAGTAGCACCGGCTAAAATTAAACGAAATAGCTTTGGACAGATCAACAAATGGTGTAACCTATTGGCATTAAAATAGAACAAGCACTAAGCACTAGAAGTGAGTAAAATATACGTACTTAATATACAGCTTACTATGCCATTGTTATGATTGATTGATAGATTAATATAATTGTTTAAAGTACCTGACACACAGCCATATTTGATTTTGGTTTGTGCTGCCAAATCCTCGGCACTCTCTATGGTTGGTCCCATGCGTTCCATGGTCAAGAAGGCTGCTAGGTTGGCGGTGTAGCAGGCAGTCATGATTAAGGAGAAAAACCACCACATACTGGTTACCATTCTAGTAGATATCCCTCTGAAAGTACATAAAAAGAATTACTATCAGACTGGTTTAAATTTACAAGCTAGTTGCTACAGTCATTTAATTTGATTCAAGGTTAATATTTAGACCTGTAGGTCAAAATGTAAGGAACATATATACGCTATATATGAACATATAATAAATATACGCAAGATTCAGATAGTTGGAAGAACTGAATTGGAATATATTTATAAAAAATACTAGGAACAACTTTACTTTGAGCATATAAAAGTAACGTGAACCAACAGAATAGTACAATATATGAAGATCAGAATAAATTAATATAATTAAATACATTATAATTTGCAAAGAAATGGCTTACCAACAATTTGAAAATAGTACCAAATACCCGAGCAAAAACCAGATTACATTTTGGAAGTTTCCAAGAAAATAACGAGGAACTAAACCAGATTACATTTTGCCAAATATTAAATTGTATAAGTATCAGAAAAAATATTACTTCAAGATATATGGCCTCAAACTTCGATTCTAGGGGTGTCTACCCTATAAGACCCCATAAAAACCATTGCGACCACATAATCATCAATAAAAGTATATACCGCGACGATCATCGCAATCGAATCTGTGAACGAAATGAAAACTAAAGGTCCCGTTGTATTAAAGAAATTGTAAGAAATCTACATTATGAAGACAACCTTATGCCAAGATGTCAAGACAATTTCGGGAATTTTGGGTTTTAGAACAAGAGGAAACAGAAACATCAGTTTACTAGAATCTTAATTAAGGATAATTCTATTATTAGTTCCTATTTATTAATTCCTATTTATTTAAAGCAAACAAAATGAAACCATTTTTATTTGTAATAATGTTTAATAATAAACGTTTATATCCTGCGAAGGTACTTCATTGGATGTGATCGTATGTATATTAGCAGATTTAGACAACGATAACAAATTGGCTGTCTTGATTTGACTGACTAGTGATGATTCGACATATCCCTCTGCTACAACACTGGATTTCCATCTGCCTAACTGCTTCAGTTGCAAAACACTTGCACCATTATCAGCCAGTAATGTAGGGGCAGTGCGTTTAAAGGTCGCGTCTATTTTCGTGACCATCAAAAAGGAAGCCAATTTTTTTCGGAAAAGCTGCTATGAAATGATACCCTAAAACTTGATTGTATAGCTTGCCAATGCGGCTCTGTAATCATAAAAGATCTATTTCTGTAAGTTTTGGTATCCGGAATTTCTATTATAATTTTTTCTCCAGAATATTAATATAAGTGACCTTCATTTTCAGGAGTTCGTCACTTCTAGATGCACCAAAAACTGCAATAATAAGTGCCACCTAAAAAAACATTGACCTCTGATATTATTCTGAACCAAAAACTTGTTATATATTATTTTGCACGTAAAAACTAAAACAAAAGTCTGCTTACTTTGATAGGGAAAAAATCATCAGGCGCTTTAGCCAAAAAAATCATCGATATTTTGTCTTAAAAATACACTCGATTTCTTCTATTTAAAGCCTACATTGTATCGCTTCAAAAACATAGCCCAGCTGTAGATAGCCCAGAGCGTGGATGTTTTTTTTTATTTGGAGATCTCGCCAAAGTACGCCAACAAAGTAGGTTCTGATCCAAAATGTGTGGTATTTTTACGATGGCACCAGCAGTGATAAGCTTTTTCTTACTGTGCCTTGTTTTTTATTGGCAGTAAACCTTCTTCCACTTTGTAGGCTGCCTCCTGCAGCTCTGGTGGTGTACCACATTCCTCAATATCGGAAGATTCGGCGCTCATTTTAATATACTTTCGTGTCCTAAACTCGAAACCGTGCGGAAACTTCAGAAAATTATAAAATGACAAAAAATGATAAAGTGATTGTTGATTTTGTTTTATGCAACAAAATAGCGCAACCATCAAAATTCTACCTACTAAGTAAAATTTAAGCCAAAACAGGATGCATTCCTGTTGTTCATAATAATAATTTTATTATATTGAAGCACATTTTATATATAATTTAATAAATTTAAACACAATATAATTTTATTATATTGTTATTCAGAAAATCGTGGTTGAAAATAAAATTGTATACTATACTCGATGGGAATTTTCATTAATGTCTCGAGATTTTATTTATATAATAACATATTCTCTCGACAGTAATGAAAATCTTCTCATCTCGTATTGTAATATACTATTTCAGGTCGACGTTTTCAAATCTATATGAATTTAAAAAGTTGTAAAGTACTCCATTGTTTAGTGTTTAATTTATGTTAATGATGACTTGATGATGATGATGACGTCGATGAACAGAGATGGAAATGCAAAAATCATTAAAAACAAGGCATGAAGAAGGAAAATCATCGAGGATTGGATTATGAGCTTGGCCGGACAGGAAAATGGAACAGAAATAAGGGAAGCCTAGAAGAAACCGGCAAGCAAAAAATAGAAGCCGGATATAATTGGAAACTGATATGCTTCATGCTAGAGAAATAAAAAATATCGCAAAAAAAGGAAATGGGGAACAAGAGGTAAGGATAAGGGGCCTCGAAATGGAAATGAAGATAAAAATATAGAAAGATAAAATACTACCAATAGAAAAATATCAAACAAGAACAATATGTAGCAAGATATAATATGACAAGAAGAGGAAATGACATATAAGATTAGATGTGAAATTTGGTACTAACAGCATGGGAAGAGATATTATCATTAAATAAGGATGGAAAATGAAACAAGAAATTTATTATTATATGCTCCAACCGAAACAACAATAGATAAATATTATGTAATCTAGAAAGAATAAAAAATAATCCACATTTGAGGAAAGGAAAAATTTTGATGTATAACGAAATAACCGCTATTACCTTCTATCTTTGCTAGAGACTAGCAAATGGTAAATGTGTTTACTTCTTTTACAGGATTCATTGCGTCTAATAATTTGAACATAAACAACTACTACTAGGCAACAGACAAAGCGGATTGGTCCATAATTTATAGTTATTATAATCGATCAGTGAAATGTTCCCAGCGATGAGGCTAAAGCCGAAAAGTTCAATGAGACCGCTCAGTATCTGCAATAACTACATTAAAGGCATAAACCGGCCGCAAAGAGGGGATATCTATTAAGTAGGTATGGATATTATACGCCGATGATGAGAGACGAGCGGCATCTTTGAACAGAAGTATCCGCGCTGTACAAGGAAGCGGTCAGACCATCATAAACTATGACCGGCATGAGGCACATGCCATGCCTTCTTGGCACGCGCTTCTTAGAATGTGGCTTTGAAGTCCCGACCGGGGCCGACACATTTCCATGTGCAGATACCGTGTAATTTTATCTCTTATTAATATTGATGTGTCGCTTCGAAAACGCTTCAAAGTATTTTAATGGAACGACGATGAGGTATGCATGTAGATTCTGCTTAATTAAAAACAAACCTCTTGTGGATTTCTAAATTATGATCTGTGAGCTTTCTTCGATTACTGCGTCGGTGCTCGGCGGAGAAACCGCTCCGGAGCCATCTTACTAAATTAGGAGCGTCTGATGATTGCGTTTAGCTCTTTAGATGATGTCGAGTGAACGTTTTTTGGCCTGGCTTAGCCGGCCGGCGATGCGGCGCTGCGTAACATGAGTAGGTACCATAGACATATTAATACAATACGTCTATGGTAGGTACCTACCTACTAGAGAAAGCGACGCTGCAAAACTAGAATATGCTTGTTACAGTAGCAACGCTTCACTATGTAGTAATTATTAGGCGAAAGTCAAACAATTAATTTAACAATCAGTTTGTGGTCCAATATAGAAATACATTTATTTCCTTGTTGAGTATTTCCCCATCGAAAAATACCTACCAAATGTCTCAGTTAACGGTTGATTTATATAAAGGTTGGTGAATTTGGACAAACATATTTGGGATCGTGGCAATATTTCAAACTATTTTGATTATAGGGTTTTATTACTCTCTTTTATTCACAAATATACTAGAGTGAGGTATACATGGGAGGAGTGCAAAGTTTGCCAATTTAAATATAGTTAAAATATTATATATTATAAATATAATATAAATAATTCTGAATATGCACTTGACCTCATTTCTATTTGCATGAGTTAAAACATATTTTAATGTAACCGAGCAGGGTGATAGATTTTTCAAAGTCGAATATTTAGTAATATAGAGACATCACGTTGTGAGCAGCCTTCTAATAACGTTACAACTCTAGAAACTTGATCTTCATTTAAGAAACGCCTAAGTGGTATATATTTACAATTTATTTGTAAAGGTATATCAGCTAACAGTACTTCACGCAACGCCTTGTATATTTTAAAAAGTGTACTACATTGATAAATCAAAAAAAAATATTCACAAAAAATCATTCTACAAGATTCATATTTTTTTTTACGAACACCATGGCATTTACTGTAATTACAATCTGATCTGAACTTAGATCAATGAGTAATATTTTTCTAACCTAATTTACTACTGTTACAAAATTTATATCTAAGGACTTACTCACTAGTGTTCCTTATATTTTTCTAATACTTAATTACACTAATATTAATGTGTACACAGGCACTGTTCTCTGCAACGGACAAGATTCATATGAATAAAATATTATATTTATATGTAAAACATGTACAGGATGTTCTAAACTAATCCTTATTAACACGTCATTATTAAACACCCTGTATACTCATAATTCTGTGATAAATATAGACCATATTTTACTGCCTTCCAGAGCAGTTGAAGTAACTCCTCCTCTCCTGTAAGGGAGACCTAATTTGGTTGCGTAGAAACGAAAATATCGTACATTAAAATTTAACACATTCTTTATGTGACCCCTTATTCGTTTTGGGTAGTTTATATTGATTTGTTCGAGTTTTTCGATGCCCATTGTAATTTAATTCTACTACTACTAATAGTACTAATTATTGCTATCTATGAGCTTCACTTTTTAATTGTTGAATTTTAGCGTTAGATCATGTAAACTTATGTAAACATGTAATTATTTCTTTCAAGTGAATACGCTATTAATGGATTTATTGGACGTTCTCTTCACTGCAGGTGTATAGGGGTAAATAGATTTTCCTTCTATGATCTATACACATTGTATGTGATAATAAACAGCAAATGAAGTCCATCAGCATAACGAAAGTTTTCTAGTAGTTTTCGACATCAATTACCTATTAGACTTAACTTATCTTGAATCAACATAGTGTCCAAATAGCCTTGGTAAATAAATGTATACACTTATTAAGAAAACTGAGGCCCTTTATCGTCTAATTGCTCTAATTATCGTTCAATTGCTAAAATTGAAATATCATGTAGCCATGTTGGCTTGAGGAATTTCGTAAGTAGTTTTTGATTATTTTTAATTTACTGCACGATCTTTCTGCAGTAGTAACTGTTACAGGTAGAGTAAAAAATAAAAGCATTTAAGTAATAACCTCACCAAGATCGTGTTCGAGAACGCTGTATTTTTGCAGCAACAGATTAGTCAAATCTCGAACACTCATGCCGTCATCTAAATCATCTTTCAATAGTCACAGCGTTAGAAACTGAATGGCGAGATTATTATTCAGGACATCAGATTACTTTTTCTGAAGCGAATTAAACGAACGAACGAATTAAACGAACATTAAACTATCTCAGCTACTTCCATTTTCAAAATATTTTTTGGTCCTAAAAATCCAAAACTATTTGATAATTTTTCAAAGCTCTCAAAACGAGTCTTAAGCCGTCCTAATATAATGTCTAATGTGAACAAAAAAACAGAAAGTCTTCTTGACTTTGAAAACGATACTGACACACTACGACATACAGAGTACCTTCATGCGGAAAGTCCGATATACCAAACTACGCATGCGGGATTTTGGAAGCCAATACAGTTTACTGGCGCAAACTTAAAAGTTTGCCTTGACACTATGCTCTTATAATATTTGATATACATTATAGCTTTTTTTCTTTTCTCAGGGCGTGTATTCCTAGATGATCTTGGATTACAGAGTTCCTCCCGAATAAGTGTCCCTATAAACGAAATTTACAATATAACAAAAGTGTTAAATATAAATGTTGGTCGAATAATGTCATACTTTTGTTTCTGCGGCGTTATATTTATTAATAACGATTCATTTTATGCCTTTATCTTATCCTAAGAATGTGATTTTTTATTTGAGATTTCGAAGTAGAGGAAGTCTTTATTTTTGTCAATAATTCTGCAGCACCAAGAATACCTATGTGTGTGCAAAATACGAAATATCAGGAAATATAGAAATACCCAGTCCCAGTCAACAGACTAATTAAAAAAACTCAAAGGTATAATATTTGTTTCCATCTTATACGGACCTTAGAGATGAGGGAATTTTGCAAGAATATAATACATATTTTTGAAAGTAACCTTTACCTAACGAGATTTATTCACGGTCTGAATGATATATAGGTTTCTTAGGCAGCAACATTTTGACAATTAAGATACTAGCAAATGAGTCTTACTTATATCACTTATGTATATATCTTTCTTATTTACACAAGGAGTTATGACACATATTTAGTTATCCCCAAAACTAACCATGTACCTAATAGACATCCCTTAGGCATGTAAAACAAGTGAGGGACGATAACGTTAAACCTATAAACGGACAACGCTTTTACGCTCGCATAAATCTATCTGTGTTTGAGTGTACAGTGGGAAACCCAATTAACACAGCATAAAGACAATATTTGATTTTCATTTTAAAACGGAAAAGTAATTGTTTCAGTAATTTTTGTTAATATTACTATTTATTTAAACCATTAATTAATTTAATTCATATTATTTTCAATTCTTCAATTAAAATCTTATGCATATTATATGTACACCCTAATATGTGTTGCGAAATGTACGTTATTTTTTAACGCACAGACTCTCAAAATTAGTCAGTTAAAGATTGAACTTGAAAGTAGAATTTTTCCCAATTATCACGATTGAGGTTGCAGTTCACGAGAGTAGAAGGAAAGTACGGTACCTACATCATAATTATATTTTTGGTTAGCTCCAATTAAATCATTTTCATTATAATTATGCTGAAAATGGAGACAAAAAACGGTTATGTATGTATTATTTGTAACTTATACACATATTATAACTAAAGTGATTTGGTAGAAGAAAAGTACTCAAGTAAAAAAGAGGAATGCACAAAGGGCCTAATGAGGCCTAAGTGCTGTACTGGAAGTAAAAACGACTACACTCCGACCCATATACATACATACATACAAGTTGTTTGGTACTTTCGAATATATGAATTAGACAGATTAAGGTTAGTGTGGTGGTAAGACAAATATAATTTTTGCAATAGTCATTTTATCATTTTTTTTTAATGAATTTATTTTTTTTAATTAAAAACATTGTTTCTAAAAGAGCATAACTAAAACCTAAACAAATAGTGATATGGTTCTATATGACGACCTAAGAACGAACGTACTACATTGGTATGTTGTATATTATTAAATATACAGAGCCAATTAAAATGGAAAAATTGTATTGCTAAATTGATTTTAGAAAAACATTGGACATAGTGTTTCCGAGGTATATAATCATATATGTATTTTGTAATGGGACACCCGTTTAATATTTTTTATTTGTTTTTTATAGTGATAATTTTGATATATTTATCTTTTTAAACATCTCTCAAAAACCATTGTTTTGAATTTTATACCAAAAATATACTACCTACGTATATTCTTTCTGTTTATAAGAAAGTTAGCTTTGGATTTCAGTCCACTGTTTTCTCTGAAATACATTTTGAATTTAGGTAATTTAATACAATTACCTATTTGCCAATATAACCAACTTTTTATTTAAAAGATAATTGAGAGCACCAATAGATTAGGGAATATTCGCGGAACAATCCCATATATAGAAGACATACAAAAGGTAATTTAAATTACTAGACATTATTACTTTCGTCACCGAATCAAATCACAAATCAAATCACAAATGAAAAATCCCCTAACTTTCTGCCGCACGGTCATAAGAAAATTTGTTTATATGTATTTTTTAATTTAAATTGTATTCAAGTTGATTCGACAGAGACAGAAAACAAATTTGTGAATTGTGTGTCACAATAATTCATTTTAAAATTTTCTTTACTATTTTCTGTCAAAATGCCACGTCATTTGAAGATTGTATTTTTTTTCAACTTTTTAATCATTTTAAAATTGAAAATAACATGTACATGTACATCAACCGATATATTTCTTTGGTTCCTGTAAAATTTACATTTCAGTTCTAAACAATTAACGTGCGAATATTGCAAGCAAGGATTTTCAAAGAAAATTAGTCTTAATCGACACTTTAATAATATTCATAATAAGGAAGACGAAAGAGCATTTTTGTAACCAACTGGTAAAAATGTCACATAATCTATGTTATTTGCTTAGTTGCAAATATATTGTTATTGTAGCTAGAAAAAAATACCTATAGGTAAGGTATATGTTGCTGTAGAAATAAAAACTTACTCAGATTATTGGAGCTTATCTAAAACCCAGATAATAAACCCCAGATTAATTTTCACAAAACAAATATGAATAGCAAAGAAAGAAAAGATTATATATATATATATATATATATATATATATATATATATATATATATATATATATATATATATATATATATATATATATATATATATGTATATATATATATATATATATATATATATATATATATATATATATATATATATATATATATATATATATATATATATATATATATATATATACATATATATATATATATATATATATATATATATATATATATATATATATATATATATATATATATATATATATATATATATATATATATATATATATACATACACTGA
>CAXKVY010008007.1:22500-29847 GCA_964058915.1 Tetropium fuscum
TTCCAAGTGCTGTGCAAGCGGCGTTGTACTCAAAAAACCATGAAATTTTCAGTCAATCAAGTTTTGAGTCAATGAGTCATGAGTCAATGAGTCAAACCATGAAGTTTTCACTCAATTTCTCATTGAAGGAAGGGTCTGACCAGTATAGTTCTTCGAGAATAGGCCATTTTTTCCGAAAAGTGATTCCTTTTTTGGAAATTGTCACTTATTTTGTGAAATATCTTCTAAAATACGCTTCCCACGTCAAATATTGTACTTAGTAGTATTAGTAGTAGACTAGGTTTGTGTATTCTAAGAATTTGAGTTCCGTCAAAAACTGATGTTAAAAAATGTCACTGCAAGTGTTGGAGTATTAATATTTTAAATTCAAGTATAAATGATCAATGAAACAAGTCGTACATCACTCTCAAGATCCTCAATGAAGGTGAAAGGTGAAATAGTGAAAGAACTTGTACAACTTCTAAGTGGTTTGTTTCAGTGTGTATGTCCAGATATAGAACTGGTAAGTGTGTCTTCCTTATTATTCGTCTATTTGCTTAGTTCTCTATGTAATGAAATGCTACAAACCCAAAATTACTTTTCACAAAGCAAATAGCAAAGAACTTCAAAGCTTATATGTATAGATATATATATATATATATATATATATATATATATATATATATATATATATATATATATATATATATATATATATATATATATATATATATATATATATATATATATATATATATATATATATATATATATATATATATATATATATATATATATATAAATAGAACAAATATAAATAGTAGACTAGGTTTGTGTATTCTAAGAATGAGTTCCGTCAAAAACGAATGTCATAAAACGTCATTGCAAGTGTTGGTGTATTGGTAATTTAAATTCAAGTATGAATGATCAATGAAATAAATCGTATACTGCTCTGAAGATCCTCAAGAAAGGTGAAAGAACTTGTACAACTTCTAAGTGGTTCGTTTTCAAGTGCATAGTGATTCATTTCCGTATGTGTGTCCAGATATAGCACTGGTAAGTGTGTTTTCTTTCTTATTCGTCTATTTTCTTATTTCTATGTAATTAAATGCTACAAACCCAAGATTACTTTTCACAAAATAAATATGAATAGCAAAGAATTTCAAAGCTAATATATATATATATATATATATATATATATATATATATATATATATATATATATATATATATATATATATATATATATATTTAGGTATAAACTTACTTTGGCAGTATATCACAGCCCTGTGCCATAATTGATCCTAAAGTCAGCCAAAAGCAATTCTTTACATTCCATATATTCTCCAGTTCCCGAGGACAGAGGTTGCATGGGTGCGGATTTTCCCAGTCATTAGGGTTCAATCTGAAACATATATTTATGCCAACACACACTATAATTTAATTAGTTTTCTGATTAAAATGGTTCCATAAATATATCAAATCAGGTGAATTTTCTATATTTTTTTAATAGATTCTTAATACTAAACAGTCGTTGTCTATGAAAGCTTGGAAAATATCGGCGATACATAGACCAGAGTATTTTTTCAGAATTTTTCAAGACTTTGCAAAAGTTTTATAGTAATAAACTGAAATAATGGCATATCGTCAGTCGCTCAACAAGAATCTAATCCCTCACACTCATAGTTGATGGGGGTGAGTTTCGTATCGAATGGAATTAATTCTGTTTGCAAAAACTTCAGGGGTATAATGCCAGATATCCAATTACAATCCCCTTTCGATATTCCGAGGCTTAGCAGCTCGAAATCGGACAGGTCACTAAAAAATATGGTTTTTAGTTTTAATTACTGGTTTTGATGTATGACTACGGCTTCAGATAATTTTGATGGCAATGTGATATAAACGTGAATGAATAGTGGAGAGCTTAAATCGGATTTCCCGAGTAGATTACTCATTATAATTGAAAGGGATTTTAAAATGCAGGTTCTCATTAGGCAAGTGTATTTTTATATAGTTTATTGACAATACGTGTATAAAGTTATTCTTTGTATGAATTTATAACTATTTGTAGAATTATGTTCTAGTCCCGATTATTGTATATATATATATATATATATATATATATATATATATATATATATATATATATATATATATATATATATATATATATATATATATATATATATATATATATACCGATATATATATATATATATATATATATATATATATATATATATATATATATATATATATATATACCGATATCGTATATATACCGATATATATATATATATATATATATATATATATATATATATATATATATATATATATATATATATATATATATATATATATATATATATATATATATATATATATATATATATATATATGTATATATATATATATATATATATATATATATATATATATATATATATATATATATATATATATATATATATATATATATATATATATATATATATATATATATATATATACCGATATCGTATATATACCGATATATATATATATATATATATATATATATATATATATATATATATATATATATATATATATATATATATATATATATATATATATATATATATATATAAACATGAGTATATTAATAAGTATAGTTTACAATTAATAGGATATAAAGTGTGGTTAAAACTATTTATTAATAACTCATTATTAATAATTAATAATGAGTTATTAGATGAACGCGCGTAAAAGCATTAAGAAAATTTAAAAATAATCAATAATTATTTATTACAATTTTATGCAAAAATGTTAAATTTAATCAATTTTAATCGTTTGGCCTTCTATCTTGAGTGTCATTGCTCAAGATAGAAAAATCTAGCCTTTCGGACGACGAACAAATAATAATTGTTTAGGGTATTATCTGGCTCTATGCCTCCTAGAAAAAATATTTACCTTGCGACTAAGAAGATTATCATGGATATAACTAAGTAAGCTGTGGCCATGTAAAGCCAGATGTCAAGAGATAAGGGATGGCTGAAAGATAAAAGTTCGGGCGGTTCCTTAACAGCTTTTGCGTACAGAATACTAATACCTAAAACAAAACAAAAACGCTATTTATAGTGGAGGCACATGGCTTGCCTTAGCTAAGTTTGAGGTAGTAAAGCAGACTACTTTGTTTTTTTCTTCCTGTAGGGACAACTTGATTATCAAAGCAAACGATTTAGGAGATAACCAAGTGACTATTCTCTTATATGTTTCTTGAAATACAGTAAATAATAATAATTGTTCAGGTAATATTTATATTCTTATTGTAAAAGAAATAGATGAAATAATATGAAAATGTAAAATTTAGTTTGTTAATCGTATAAACTATATAATGCTGATGAAATTAACAAAATAATTCCGTAAACTGCAGATATATTTTATAAATCGTATAAATGTTTAATTTTTATAAAATATTTAAATTTATAAAATTATTTCTATAAGTTCTATAATATTATGAGTCTCGGGGTAAAATAGGAAAATTGTAAAACTTGAAAATTTGATATATTTTCTCCTAAAAACTTAATACAAATCCACTTAATACAAAATTCTCCAAAACACTTAATACAAAATTACAATTTGTAGGAACTATAGAATTTAAAAAGAAATGTAAATTGAAAAAAAAATTTATATATATTTTCGAAATCCAAATGCATAAAAATTGCAAATGTACCTAAATGATACAGTGTAATGATACTTGAAAACTTGATATTTCTTTACAGTTTAATACAAGAAAATAATAATATATGTACCTATATATAAATATATTACCTAACGTCATAAAGGGCATTGTAAAATCGACGGCCTTCCTCCTCTCATAGGTGATTGTTAAGTCACATATTGCTAGATCGGCTCTCTGAAAAATAAGTATGCAGATAGGGAATCAAATTTTCTGAATTCATATATCTTTTGACTCTCACAGTAAGAATGCTAGTCCACCATCTATGTATATCCGATTATTGATTTTTTCACCACCGTATATATAGGCCTACTTTACTTCCTCAATATAGGTATGGCCTGAAAGGAGTACCTATTCTCCCTATGGTGAAAAAAATAAAATGGGTCGTAATCTTACTGCTTATGAAATCTTGGGTTGCTAAGTTTTTACGTATCTCTATTCCATCAGAAATGGTAAATTAACCTTTCATATATAGCTATTGTTACTTTCACGTTAACAAAATATTTAAATATTTCACAAATTGCTTATTTATATTCATTATATCATTGCTTGGACAGGTGGGATTATGTTTAACCATATATTAAAGGTGTTTTGTATTTCGGAAATAACACTATTTTATATTAATAAAAATAAAAATAATACAAAATTTATAAGCACGAGAATTTATGTTGTTGTGCGTGCTATATTATCTTTGATTCAACTCAACAAAAACTGATGAATGCACCGGTGACACAGATAAAACCAATCCACAAATTGCGCAATTTTAAATATATTTATCGGGGTTAGAATATTTTAAAATACATAATGTCATATCGATTTTCTGGTTAATATCCAACGTTTGAAATTATTTTTAGTAGCCTACGGACGTGCCCAAAACTTTTGGATATAAAACGGTCTTAAAAACAGAAGCAATAGTTCTAGTAGTCAAGAATGTCAAATAATTATCCAGCCTGAAATAACAAAGTTTATAACGAATTGGGAAAGTTCCCGCACAGTTTATTACAGATCAGCAAACTATGAGTACGTAATCCGCTATTAAATTATATCTTACAAGCACACATATTTTATATCTACTAAGAAAGTATGCATAGGGAAGTTTTAGTAACAATTTAAAATCCATAAAGAAAAAGCACTAAAGTTAACTAACAAAAATTATAGTCGTAATTTTGATTTTCTTTGTACATTTTTGTAAATAGCTTGGACGAAAATAAAATATTGACAATTATCACGAATATATACTATTTGCATTGAATGTATTGAATTTATAAATGTGTATTAAATGATATTATATGAAAGTTAATATGTATATGTATTAAATGTATATCGCCCCTGGCCTTATGCAGGCGACACAGCTTTCCTGCGCAAGTTATCTCTGCTTGATTAAAGTCTGGTTTAGTCGAAATTAAAAATACTCCTAGATTTATCATACAACGAATGTTTGGTTAGAATATTTTCCAGTTCTTTGAAATAATTATTGACTTCCCTGTATTTTTTCTTACAACAGTAGCTGTAAGGAAATTATTTTTTTGTAATTGCACATTTTGTAATCCGCCGTGCCGTAAGAATTAGTGCTGTACAGCCTATACAGGTAGTTGAGCTTGTAATCAAAATAGAGATTAGTCCCTAGATGAACAGCAAAATTTTATGCTATTTTCCTTCTTTACCTCTTTTCTTGGCCGTGCAAAGCCTCTTGCCCATAGCTTCAGTATGATTGGCAAGTTTTGCCTCAGCCCAGCACCATGCGATGATGCGATGATGCAATGATGCGTAGATGCGATGTATCTATGGTGAGACGATTCTCTTTTCAGTTTGATAATTTTTGAGACTGCGTTTTAATGTAATTGAAACGTACATGCTCATTGCTCATAAACATAAAAGCTCATCAAAACTTCATATTATTCCTGAACAAAAAATAGATGATATGATAGGATGATAGGGTATCAATATATTAATATATAGCATTCGAAATATTAAAATAAATGTGATTATATTTACATTAATTATATAGTTCAGTTATTAAAGGTAAAAATGAGCTATTACCTCGGAATTATTTAAACCTCCATTGATTTTCATGAAAATTTGGAAATAAGGTCATCTTACCCTTAACTTCAAAGGGGACTTGCCCGACTTGCTTTTTGTGTGCTTTTAAAGGGCGAAAATTACCATTTTATGGATTCACATCTTATTTAATTATAAGCTTCGTTCATGTTCTCGAACACGATTTACGATGTATTCCAAATTTTCAACCCTCGAAAACCTCCCTCTCTGTGCCTTAATTAATAAAAAAAAACCGAAAATATTGTAAACATTTCATATGTATGTAAGCTCAAAAATTATGTGGAATTTTTTGTTCCGAAAAAATGCGATTGTTTTTAACCATAACTTCCTTAATTTTGAAGCTATAACGGCCATTCAACAACCATTTTACGGGTAATTTCAAGAGCTATATCATATATATTAAATAATCCCAAACCCATCATAGTCGAAAGGTAAACAATTGAAGGGCTCGGGAGAGGTGGTCCGCGCACTGTAATGCAAACTTCTAACAGTTATACGAGTATATCCGTTTACCTTTATTTTACAGAAATAAAAGAAAAACAAAATTTTTATAAAGAAAATACCTACCATTTTGTACTATAATTTTTTTGCTATTTTTTTTAGTAAGAGTTATTTTTCCCGAAAAATGTATGAGTTTTCCGTTATTTAATGTTCCATACTTCGTACCAAGTTGTTGTAAATAAGTCTGCTTCAAATCCCTTTATTTTGGACTTAGTGAATTTATAAAAAAAATCTTTTTTTTCTTCTTATAAGCGTTCATTTTTGGAAATTATAACTTTTTTAAGAAAATGAGAAATTTTCGAGTTATTCGAGTTATTACGAAAACCGTCCAAAAAAATGCATTTTTAACAAGTTTTCAATCGCGAATAACTCGAAAGATATCGATATATCGAAACAACTTTATAGATCACACAACTTTATAGAACGTGTTTTGCTTAAAATTTGTCACTATATCCATATCTGGAGTTATTTTGAGTGAAAACATTTCCACCTTCGAGATGGGGTGGCATCCATCCTCAGGATAAAAGCACACATCGGCGCTATGTCGCTTATGTTCATTGAGCCATCCCCTAACTACTGACCAAATTTCACGTCTATTTATAGGTCAAGGTTCAAAGAATTCGGAGCGGAAAACCTTCAATGGCTACACAAGTCAAACTGACAGTTGAAAATATGGTAAAATTTTTTTCACCCATTGAAAAGCTAATGTTATTTGCAACTTTATATTGCGATAAACAATAATGCTTATGAACACACTATATATTGAAGAAAATAAAAATGGATAGTAAACTATCTTAATGTGAATCTTATCGATTAGTGCTGTGTGCTATTTTGCATGCATCGATTTAATGCATCGAACTTTAAAATTAGACTATTTAAATTTAAGATCTTCCCGAACGAGATGTTATCTTATATAGGGTTGCTATGTTATTGTTTTTGCTGTGCTTTAATCTGATTTCCAATGTTGGAGCGAGCACTTGTGTGGGATGATATTGCGACCTGCTTCCGAAATAAAAAAGCTTTTAAAGCTTTAATAATGAATGGAGCTCATATGCGTTGTTTTTTTTTTATTTGTGTGCACGTGT
>CAXKVY010008008.1:0-12146 GCA_964058915.1 Tetropium fuscum
AACTGATAACAGAACAAATATCTTACACTACTGGATGTTAGTACCAACACCGCAGCGTCCAACTTACAACTCCGAACCATATATTAGAGCCATATCTTTTCGATTTATGTTCCATTACTCCATTTCTATTTCCGGCTGAAGTCTTGGAGTAATTTACTACGGAGAATTATCCGGTGTAAGCATAGAAGCCGACGCTATATACCGGTGGAATTCTGACAAAACTATCCGGACCACTGGAACCTTTTGATTTGAAATATGAGCATTCACATGAGTTTCATAAAGTTTTAAAAATTAAAAATAATAATATAATATAATATATATAATAATCTTATAATCTAATAAGGCAATAATTTTGTATGGCAAGATTGCCTCAGTTTCTTTGGCTTATAAGACAAAGGTTTATTTATATTATTTTATTTATTTAATTTTTTTAGGTAGCAAGACGTTGAGTAGATATTCTTGTTTTTATCTAATTGCCGCTTTTTACTTCTCTTTTAAATAATCAACAAGTCACTTAAGCAACCGTCATAAAAACGGCTATACATATTTCAGCAGAAAGGATGTACCTACTTTCAGCTTTTCAGCTGTAATCCCGAAGGAAATGCAACTTACTTAATTTTTAAAAACCTTTTCAGTGTTTCCATATAAATTTTTCACATACAATTCAACGTAATCGTATTTGTCGAGTCGATTTTCAATGCCATAGCATAAATTTAATGTCATGACACCGAGTGTTTGGGGATTATTACAAAGTAATTATTATGTCAATTATGTCTTAATTTCAAGCTTCGGTTTTTAAAACCGTCAGCGTTTTTGGGGAAACTTGACTAGTCACACCGGCGTATCCGCCATTTTTGCAATTACATTTTATAAACCCTTTATTCTATTAGTTTCCTCTTCCGAAGATGCAAGTTAAATTCTTAAGTATTTAAAGGACTTCAGAACTGTAAGATTCTCAGAGGAAGTATAATTCCAGAAACATGCAAGATCAAAACTCGTGCATTATAAAATGAGTTCAGGGTAACTGTTAATTCGACTGTAATCTGATTTGTTGTCGGCTCAATGCTTGCTCTAACTTCGAGGGGTCTCTGCGTTCACAAAAGATGTTATCAATTCGACTCGAAAAATATACTGATCTAGCTATCTAGCTATATTATAACGGTGATATACAGATGGCACAAATCAATGTCGTAACGCCAACATGCTTTTAGTTGTGTTCTTACATTAAAATTTTATCAGTAAATTTAGTACGAGGGCAAATGAAACTGGCGGGACCGCAATTATCTTGAAGTTTCGTCCTATGTATTTAGCAGTGGTAATGAGAATCAAAGGGTAGTTGAAATAGTGCATGTGAGTCCGTTACTGGAACATAAAGCTAGCCCGATGAACTATCTACGGCTGCGCGCTGGTGTAAAGAGAATAAACAGACTGGTCTGGGGCGTCGTAAATCATTTATCTCAAGAGATTTTCAAATGGTAAATACTGTGGAGTAATACGTTTAAGCTTTGCGATGAAGTAAAATGGACCGCCGCAACTATGCAGTACTCTATATCCATTGCTCTCGACAGGGTTGCACTTAGCTGCTACAACCCAACGATCATTTCCGACCCTACTGCTATCCAATGTTTCTAGTAGAACCTTGACTGCACTGCTATCACGACATACGGCACTATGTCGCGAGAAAAACGTTTTCTCTGGAGCAAATTTTGGTCAAGTGAATACATTTGGTGACCAATGTCTTCCGCAAAGAATAGAATTGTGGAATGTACCAGAGACAAGTGTTGATTTGTTATCTCTGATACGTTTATCTTTGATCTGGTTCTGAAGTCTGGAGCACATGGTACATATTCTGGAGACATGCTTCTGTGACATGGGTCACTATTTTATTAGTTCCACCGACAGACCATATTATTAGTTCAAGTTCAAGGTTCAAGCCCGGTCGAAAATTCCAATAAAATGGTTGATATAAGAAACGAAATTCCCCAACTGGAAAGAAGTTATGTACTTATGAAAAATATAGATAAAGTGAATAAATCAATCAGCGACATAGCCTGGGCAGGTTTCGGTAAATTTCAAATAGAAGCCGATTTTGAAAGGGCCATAACCAAGCAACACAAAGAATATAATATATATATATATATATATATATATATATATATATATATATATATATATATATATATATATATATATATATATATATATATATATATACTGGGAGCATAGTTTGGGACCCCCCAATTTTTTTTATCAGAATGGGTTTACATCACACACTGTTCATTGCTACAAAACGAATTTTCGGATATAAGGCAATATTTATTGAATTATGACGTTATTGATATCCATCGCATTGGTATCCATAGCATGGAATGACAATATATATAATATATATATATATATATATATATATATATATATATATATATATATATATATATATATATATATATATATATATATATATATATATATATATATATATATATATATATATACATATATATATATATATATATATATATATATATATATATATATATATATATATATATATATATATATATATATATATATATATATATATATATATATATATATATATATATATATATATATGTATATATATATATATATATATATATATATATATATATATATATATATATATATATATATATATATATATATATATATATATATATATATATATTGTAAAAGCTAATATAAGTATGCCGGATTCCGCGAAATTAATTTGGAGTTAAGAATTTAATAAAAATATTATCAATCCAGCTTTTCAAATTATGTGTGACCCTTGGCTATGTGATGTCGACATTAGTAAAATCTCATTTAGGAAGGTATGATGAAACTAGCGGAGTTAGTAATTGGCTTTATAAATGCGTCCACGTACTGGGTGCAGATGTGTGGTATCAGCAAGTTCGAGTAGCCCCTGACTGAGGCCCATCTATTTGACGGTCCTAGTTGGTTGGAATGATTAATGTAGGAAACGTAGAGAACGTGGTACTACGTCATCGCAGCGTCGAATATCGGAATTAACAGCGGAGGTTTCCAATCAGAACTCACTGGGCTCAAAGCATATATCGCCAGGACAGAGTATCAGGCATGATATTAAATTGTATCGTGAAAAGGGATAACGACTTTGCTGCGCATTAGCTATATTTGTTTCCAAAAACTAAACATACCTAACTGGAACAATAGGTTTATTAAACATAAAAATAAGATCTAATTTATGATATCGCTTGGTATCGGCTTCCGCACCCCGCCTCACAAAAACTCGATCGCAGTCATTTTTTATACAGAAATCGGTTTAGGGTACATCCTGAAAGTAATTCGCGTCACCATCAATTCTACTTTCGCTCTCTGCGGTCAAAGATTAAACCAGCAAATCGCCTAGCCCGGCTCTAAGAAAATCCGATGTTTATTTGATCGAATGAAGCCTTACACCGTTGTTTCGAAAAAATAATTAATACATAAAATCAAATAAGTAATTTCAGTTTTGACCAAACAAGCAATTTATGTATTGCACTTATATATGCACTTTCTCTTTAAATGCTTATGGATTCCATTATATATGTAATTTAATATTTTATAGCATATAGCTAGGAAAAGTACTTATTTTAATAGATTCTACAAAATTTTACGCATTTTAAAATTTGACATCTAGATAAATACCTACCTGTTATATGTTCAAAATAGTAGATTAGGTAATTATTTTCTATGAATGTGAGTTCTTATCAAAACTAATATCACATAAAAATGTCACTATGCAAATAGTAGGTATTAATAATAACTTAAATATAAATTAACTAAATAAATCGTACATCATTTTGATAATGAATAGCAAAGAACTTAAATCGTTTAGAAGTTGTACAAGTTCCTTCACCTTTATTGAGGATCTTTAGAATGATGTACGATTTGTTTAATTGGTCATTTAAAATTGAATTTACCATTAATACTTCGTGTTCTCATAGATACATTTTTATGTGACATTAGTTTTGGCGGAACTCACATTCATAGGAAACAGCTACCTATAGCCTACTAAAGTCCATACCAATGTTGATGTGCACGTGAAAAGTGACTGCACGAAGCAAAGGCATGCGAATTTCGTTTTGGTGCGTTTTATTTGCATGGATTATTATAGATAAACCCCTATTTAAATAAACGTCACTGCATAATATATTGTATGGCCTTGAACTGATTTGATTCAGAAAATTCCGTTGATCACATGCACGCCAATATTGATGGTATGGACTTTATTTATAGTTGTCCGATCTGAAAATATTGATATATAAAAGCATTAGCTACACATTTATCTTGAAGATGCGTTAAACTTTAAAATGCGTAATATCTTGCAGAAGCTATTAAAGCAACTACTTTTCCTAGCTATGTGCTAGAAAATATTGAATTACTTATATAATATAATTCATAAGCATTTAACGAGGAAGTGATACAGAAACCACCGCTTGCTTGTTAAAATCAAGTATAAATAACCAACTAAACAAATCGTACATCATTCTATCTGAAATCTACATTCTGAAGATCCCCAATAAAGGTGAAGGATCGTGTACAGCTTCTAAATGATTCGTTTCCGTATATATGTCGAGATATATCAAAACCTAAATTTCACATGATTTTACTCTGAAATATATTTATTAGCTTTTAAGTTCTTTGCTATTCATATTTATTATGTGAAAATAAATCTTGGGAGTGTAGCAATTCATGACATAAAGAAATAATCAAATACATAGATGAATAATCAAAGGAAGATACACTTACCAGTTGTATATCTGGATATATATACACATATATATATATATATATATATATATATATATATATATATATATATATATATATATATATATAGCTTTGAAATTCTTTGCTATTCATATTTATTTTGTGAAAAGTAATCTTGGGTTTGTAGCATTTCATTACATAGAAATAAGCAACTAGACGAATAAGAAAGAACACACTGGTAAGTGTGTTTTCTTTCTTATTCGTCTAGTTGCTTATTTCTATGTAATGAAATGCTACAAACCCAAGATTACTTTTCACAAAATATATATATATATATATATATATATATATATATATATATATATATATATATATATATATATATATATATATATATATATAAGGAAACGAATCAATTACAAGTTGTATAAGTTCTTTCACGTTCATTGAAACTGTTTCTGATAGATAAAATGTTACTAGCATTTGAATTGGGGAATAAAGGAAAAGTATAGACCTGGCACCGGTTAAGCGAATACCTCCTTGTGTGCTTCATGCGAGGAGATGATACTGTTATCGGGGGTAATGCTACCATCAACATCTACAATGATGTACGTGAATACCTTCTTGCGTTTCATGCGAGAGAGAGGATACGGATAACGGGGTACGTTATCTAGGAAGGAGAGAGTACCTCTCCTTACAAAACGAAAATTGTTGCTTAATATGATGAATTTAGCTCTAAAATTAGACATTAATTACTAAAGTTTGACATAAGTACTTACATAATGGTATGATGATTTTAACAGTGCAACTGTCTAGCAACAGAAAGTCTATGTATGCTTTTTACGATTTCAGGCATTGGAGAGCGAGGACGCTCTGCTTGCAGAATGACCGTGTTAGCGTAACATAGAAGGGGTGGTAACATGGAAGGGTGGAACCTCCAACCTGCATCCCTTGTTCCTTGTTCAACAGGACGACCGAACATCAGCGTGTGCTAGACAGTAGAGAATACAGAGGATACACGTATATATATATATATATATATATATATATATATATATATATATATATATATATATATATATATATATATATATATATATATATAATATATATATATATATATATATATATATATATATATATATATATATATATATATATATATACATGTGTGTGTTCTACTCGCAGGAATATGATGAAAGGGAGTATTATCGTTAACAACGATAATATTGACCGACCATCAAGCGTAGTACTGTATCATAATTACTGATAATTACCCCATCAGGTTATTGAATTATTGATGACGATATTGAATATCACTTAGAAAGCCATCTGCTACCCTAAGTATTGCGTTCAACTTATAATACATTATTGGATGATGCTTCTCACATCGTATCGTAATAGGCGACTTGCATTGCGAAATTAAATTTTTTACATAAATAAATCTGCATTAAAATACATTCAAGACATAAAAATAAAGATTATCTTTGCGAGCGGGTGGTTTTATAAAATTCTGTGGCTTTCTATACCTACCGCCAACGTTTTTAAAATTAAGTACTAGAGAAATAATACTAACGAATCAACCCATGCTTTCAAATAAGTTAAAGGTATCTCGGAGCCTTAGTAGTGAATGACGTTATCCAAATACCTAACCAACCCTTAACGCGATATATTATTTCGTTAAACTCCGGGTTATTTTTCTATATACATAATTTAGAGAAGGCATCTGAGACCGCACGGCTGAAGTCAATTTACATTTTCATAATTTTAAATTTATATTGAATAGGGCATCCTCAGCGTATACCGAAATATGCGTATGACATTTACATTCACGTCATATTTCTGGTGGATCATGCGCCGTATTTTTAAGCCCGAATCAACTGAAATTTTCTTTGGGGCCGCTAAACACAGCGATAGTACGCGGTTTGCATAAAAAGGTAATATAAATTACCTTTCTAATATTTCTATATGTCGATTTAAATCTGTCGATTTTTATGAATGTTATTCATGAAAAGTGAACATTTTTTGCAGGAATAGTGACAAGAGATAAAGAAATAAATATTAAGGTATATGAAGAAATAATATTATGTAAGAAGGAATCTTGGGTTGGTAGCAATATATTACAAAAAGAAGTCAAATGAAAAATACTCACCACAATCATTGCGAAGTTGCATAAGTTCTCTGGCCTTGATTGAGGCTCTACAGAATGATGTACGATTTATTTAATTGGTCATTTACACTTGAATTTATTTTTAATACCGACTATTTTCATAGTGAAACATTTATGTGACATTAGTTTTGATAGGAACTCACATTCATAGAAAATAATTATCTAGTCTAATATATATTCATACTTGTTCGATTTGAACATATTTCAGTCTATTCAAACAACAACTTTTCTTAGCTAGATCCTAGAAAATATTGAATTACATATACAGTGCGTCAGAAAAGTAACGGATAAATTCAATATTTCTTAAGACTGACGTTTCTATCTAAAATCCTCGGACACGTCGATTTTTATTTTTCATAATTTTTTTTGATGTAATATACAATAGATGGCGTCTAGGTGACGTCATAAATAAGTTTTTTAAATGTTTTAAATGGCTATATATTTAACTATATATTTTTCCGGTACATTTTACATGGATTGTTTTTAGAAATTTCGAAAAAATAATTAATATATAAGGTCAAATACCTACATAATTTTAGTTTTGACCAACAACCAATTTCAGTATCACTTTCAACAATATTAAATTAAATGCATGATATTGATGTCTGTTTTTAATAAATCTTATTAAAAGTTCTATACATGAGTGCAAGAGGTACATGTATCACTAGATTTCCCCATCATAGCTGTGGAAGGTCGAGTATAAATAACTCGTCAACGTGGAAAATAAATTGGGCTTTTTGTGTTTACACATAAACGCTCTCTTGTTTGAAAGGACTGACCAAGAGTACGGGAGAGATGTATTATGAAAGAAAAATACGTTATAAGTTAGAGTACAAAAGAACTAAGGGTGTCCGGGGAAGGAGACTAATTTCTCTTTATACTCTACTCTACTCTACTAACTCTGAACAAGGAAGCAAATGTTACTTCATATATATATATATATATATATATATATATATATATATATATATATATATATATATATATATATATATATATATGTACCTATATAATAAATAAATATTACTTCATAACTTCTAAAGCGAGAAAAATATATACCTATATGATGAAAACAGAGTAGGTTTCTACATACCTAACGTAAGTATAGCCTTCTGCATATTATATTTAAATATTTAATGTTGAACGTATAATTGATTTTGTTTATTAGTTGTTTCAGTCAATAATTTATCTCCATATATAGCTACGCAAACACCGATAGTAGTCGCTCTGTTAGGCATCCAATCCTTTTTGTTCTTACTTCATAAGTCATACTTGTTAGAAATAAGGCCCGAGTATCGGACGTTCATTTGTTGAGACAGACCATACTAAAACATCCAGAATCATCCATCAGTTTCCTTTTACTCACAGACAGAAAACATAAACGGATATAACGGGTGAACACAAATAAATGATACACCACGGACAAATGAACATTGTGCACTCAACGCAGTGTACTCAACATAACATATTTTTTTAAAAAATGTTAGATTAATCACAAATAAACACCAAAATTGAACAACTCAAAAAGTGAAGTGAAGATACGCTTGCCAGTCCTAGATCTGGACACACACACGGACAGTGTTGGAGTATTAATATTTTAAATTCAAGTATAAATGATCAATGAAACAGGTAGTACACACCACTCTGAAGATCCTCAATGAAAGTGAAAGAACTTGTACAACTTCTAAGTGGCTCGTTTCCGTGTGTATGTCCAGATATAGAACTGGTAAGTGTATCTTCTTTATTATTCGTCCATTTGCTTATTTCTCTATGTAATGAAATGCTACAAACCCAAGATTACTTCTAACAAAACAAATACATATATATATTATATATATATATATATATATATATATATATATATATATATATATATATATATATATATATATATATATATATATATATATATATATATATATATATATATATATATATATATATATATATATATATATATAAACTGCTGTTCAAAATTATCGCACCACGTTAATATTTGCTAAAATTTGAGGTCTTATAACTTTTTTACTTTTAGTCCAATTTTGATAATTTTTTTAGAATACTGTAGATAAAACGACTAATTTCAACTTGCATATCCAGTCTTTTGTTAACTGAGGACGGTTTACAGGGCTAACTAAACAGGGCTAACTAAAAGGGCTAACTAAAAGGATTTACAGGGCTAACTAAAAGGTTGTTATATAACCCTAATTTTAAAACATTCGGTGGAATAATTTCGTAACCAAATTCTTTAAAAATACCAATTTTTGTTAAAAACGACTCCTTTCCTACATTTTGTTTTTTGGTCCATGTCTTTAGATACATTGGTTCATTTTTAAGAGCAAAATGAATTTGTCACCAACAGTTTACTGTTAATTTACTCTGCTGTTACAAGTTACAAGTGATATGTAAAACGTAGGAGGCGTATGTCAACCAAAAAACAATGATTGGGTGTATGCAATCTCATTTTGACACATTTTTAAAAACAATACGGTGTTGAGGAATATTCAGCAATTTAAAATAATGAATCGTGTGAGACATTTGACAGCATTGGAATGTGTAAGAGCGCAAACTTTGGTTGAAGAGGGTATGCGATATGTCTCTCGAATTCTGGGTGTTAACCATTCGACAATAAGTCGATTGTTAGAACGTCACAGGGCAACTGGTTCTCACTCCAGGAGATATGGGCAGGGTAGAAAAAGGGCGACGAATGTTAGGGATGACCATTTTCTCCGTCAAAATGCTTTAAGAAATCGGACAGTAACAAGTTCGCAATTGAAGAGTGAACTTGAGATGGTTAGAAATGTTCCAGTTTCTGCTCTTACTCTAAGGAGAAGACTACGGGAGGCAGGTTTGATCAGTAGAAGGCCCACAAGGCACCAGAACTTACCAGGGCTCAGAAGGTAGCTCGATTACGATTTGCACGAACACATGAAAATTGGACTATCGATGGCTGGAGGAAAGTCCTATTCTCCGATGAAACAAGAATAAGCCTAAAATCTTGTGATGGGCGGCAACGTGTGTATAGAAGACAAGGGGAAAGGAAAGCTGCTTTCAATTTCGTTCTAAACGAACCCTTTGGTCGTGGCTCCAAAATATTTTGTGCGGGTATTTCTTTCGATGGCCGTACGGAGTTAGTCCTTATTCATGCAAGGGCAATGAATGCGGAATACTACGTAGAGAACATTCTACAGGAGCAATTAATGCCCTATGCTCCGTTTATTGGTCCTGATTTCATATTCATGCAAGATAATGCAAGACCACATGTAGCAAGAATTTGTGTTGAGTACTTGAATGAAGTCCATATTGATGTTATAAACTGGCCAGCACGAAGCCCGGATTTAAATCCCATGGAACACATATGGGACATCATTAAGAGAGCAGTGAGACGACGTCTACCAGCCCCACAGAACCTTCAACAGCTGGAACAGGTTACTCTTCATGAGTGGGATAATATTCCTCAACCCGTCATTCAAAACCTCATTAGTATGCCACGGCGGATTCAGGCTGTAATCCGAGCTAGAGGTGGCAACACAACCTACTAGGGATCAGCTCACATAATTTTATTTCTTTGTTTTCCTTTGTTTTCTTGTTAATTAAAAAATGTTTCTTCTCACCCTGAAAGTTTTTCAATTGATTTCTGTATGGTGCGATAATTTTGAACCAATGCATCTAAAGACATGGACCAAAAAACAAAATGTAGGGAAGGAATGGTTCTTAACAAAAATTGGTATTTTTAAAGAATTTGGTTACGAAATTATTCCACAGAGTGTTTTAAAATTAGGGTTATATAACAACCTTTTGTTAGCCCTGTATAATACCTAAACTGTCCTCAGTTAACAAAAGACTGGATATGCAAGTTGAAATTAGACGTTTTATCTACAGTATTCTAATAAAATTATCAAAATTGGACTAAAAGTAAAAAAGTTATGAGACCTCAAATTTTAGCAAATATTAACGTGGTGCGATAATTTTGAACAGCAGTTTATATATATATATATATATATATATAATATATATATATATATATATATATATATATATATATATATATATATATATATATATATATATAAATATATATATATATATATATATATATATATATATATATATATATATATATATATATATATATATATATATATATATATATATATATATATATATGTATATATATATATATATATATATATATATATATATATATATATATATATATATATATATATATATATATATATATATATATATATATATATATATAAATATATCATATCAATATATCAATATATAAATATATATATATATATATAAATATATATATATATATATATATATATATATATATATATATATATATATATATATATATATATATATATATATATATATATATATATATATATATATATATATATATATATATATATATATTGCCATGCTGAAAACATCTCCCTATGTAGAGACAAGATTTTATCCAGACATCGATTTAAATAGGGACCCTATTTCAAAACAAAATATTAAGTAAAATTATATCAGAATAATATTGCGTTAGTAGCAATAGATTTTGAAGAGATATTACGTGAAAACACTCACTATTTGGATATATACAGAAACGAATCATTGGGAAGTTGCACAAATTCTTCCGCCTTTATTGAGGCTTTTCAGAATGATATATGATTCACCTAATTGGATTCATTTAATTTACTATTAATACTTATAGGTTTCATAGTGACATTTTTATATAGGTATCATTATTCTTGGCAAGCAAGATTTAAATTTATAAAGCAATAACTATCTAGTCTACTATTTATACTTGTTATATTTGAACTGACATAAAAGCATTAGGCATACATTAACCTCTAAGATGAGCATAACACTTTAAAATGCATAATCTTCTAAAATTTGTTAAAACAATTAAACCAAGAAAGTGATGATTTTTGTATATTCCCTCCGTTTAAGGTGCATTTGCATTTTTTAACATACAAGGTTAATTTATATGCATTATTTTTTACAGATTTCCAAACATAGCGCGCAAATTAAACATCAGACAGGGCAAAAGAGATACACTGATATACCGCTTGTAGCAAGAAACTATTTAGGTAGCTCTGCGGTATCTGCGTTTCAAAGTGGTTGACTTGCAATTTGTATGCAAATCTGCCCGTCTCCTCTGTCAGGTTTAGTTTAGAGGAAATTTCTAGTCTAACACCGAACTGTCACG
>CAXKVY010008009.1:0-13201 GCA_964058915.1 Tetropium fuscum
CAAACACGGCAAAAATGTCATCCACATATCTCAGCCAAATCCTAGGAAAATACTCGAATTCGACACACTGTTTGTTCATTATTTCCGAGTGTACCGATTCCACAGACCTTGGACTATCTTTGGGATTTACTCGAATTAAACGACTATAGAAAAGAAGTAATAGAAGAATATGTAAACCTTTAAAAACTTTGTATGAAACGAAATTACTTCCATTTCAAGAACAAGTTCTATGAACAATATAAACAGCAATGGGTAACTGTTTATCGCCTTTCATTGCTGGTGTCTTCATGAGTCGATTTGAAACTGAAGCAAAAGAAGAATTCGGAAACTACTTCGAGTGTTATCATTACATCAAAGGTTCTAGCCCTATCCAGCAATATGTTTAATAAAAAGAACATAAACAAAACAATAAGAAATCATACATTCTATGTGACAAAATGCGTCGTTCTTTTAAGATCCCCATTTTTCTGCTTCACTTGTAAAATCTATCTTGTCAAGTACTTGCTAATTATTCAAGTACTAAGGCTAATTGATAAATTATTTATTTAATAAAACATCTCATCTGGAGATGAAAGTGAAATATGAAAAGATATATTTATATATAGATAATACTATAATATTAAAACTATTGAAAGTGACAAAACTACAGTGAATTTGATTTTATATTCCCAAAAAGATATACTGAACCCCATGAAGATATACTTTCTTAAAATTATCAGTAAAAAAATTAATAAAGAAACGAATGTAGTATGTAATTTAAGACTACACGATAAAACGTATAGAATAGTAAGATAAATGATGCTCTTTGCCGATAGGTGAAATTTAAAGAAAATATCGCCTGAGCCATAGAAGTAATTTTCTACTAAAAATATGAAAATATGTTATTATTCGTTATTATTGTAATATTAAATTGAGTACTTATTTAATTTAATAAAAAAAATAATTCGGTAATAATATACCAAAAACAACATAGATGTATAGTCGTGGGTATACGTGCCCACGTTAAAAACGCCGGCGTTTTAACGCTGGCGTTAAAACAATAAAATTAAATGTGGCCTATTTCAAGGTCCTAACACAGCAGAAAATAAGTCATATAAATCGACGTAATTTCGGTACGGAAATCTATATTCTAATTAGTAGGGTTTAGCTGTAGAACATTTTATCACGTTATCACGTGATCAAAGTATGTGAATATTAAATATTTTTGAAAGACGTCGATCCTCGTGGGAAATGTCGAGGTTTGCCGACTGATTATTCAAATGAAGGGGTGTGACAACCCTCTTAGACTCATAAACCTACACAACCTTTGTCCTTTGCCTGTCCATAAAATAAATGTATCTAGGGAATCCCATCTGCACTGCACTTGAGAAACTAGTAGTTTTATGAATGGCCTGGTGTGTACCCATTCCTTCACTGCGGATTTAGCTCGTGGGGTCGCTGTTGACAAATTGCCCTACCTATGATTAATGGTCGACATGAATTAGAAACTTAACCTCATCAGTCACTTTGTTGCAGTTTACAACGTCGCGTCGGCTGTTGCATCTGGCGCATTTCAGTTGCTGTGGGACTTTAAAATATTGCTCACGCCAATTCAGTGGTTGCTTATTTTAAATATTTAATGATTAAGCAAAATAAAAATGTGTCTTGCTGTCCAAAGAACGGAAAAAGTACGAGCTGCTCTAGGAGATAGATACCCAAATACCCAAGTTTTAAAAAAACATTTGTACTGACAACAAATGCAAGCGAATTTGTAATAGTTGCGGTACTCTTGTAAGGAGCTATCGGCATTGCATCAATCGCATTATGGAATGCACATTATGAAATGCACAGACCAAATACAGCACAATAGAAAGATAACTATTGGCTATTATACTATAGCCAGTGAAATATTTTCAACCGTACATTTTTGGAAGAAAATTTGATATGCATCATATTTATGAGCTCGTGTTCCGCCACACATAATATAGAAAAAATATTTATAATTTTGCTTGATCGATTGTTTAAGGTTTAAGGCAAAGGAAATAGAAATAGTTATTTTGCTTTGCATGAAGCAGTGCTTGCTTCGTATGATTCTAAACAAGCTTCAAAATGGCATGAATATTTTAAAAACTAAATGCAACTAGCTTCATGACCTTAAGCTTTCTCAAGTGCACAAAAGTGAGAACAGTATAACTTTATTCATATAACCGTATAACAACCTAGTATATAGAAATTAATATGCGTGGTGTACGCTACGTGATATGTTTCAGACTAACTCATATAAAATATTTTATTTTAACATATATTCGACCCTTAGGCAAACATTCTATAATGAGTTTCCTGAACCCATAAGTGGTGACAGTGGTGACCTAATTAATAATGTACTTTATTTCGGGCGCAGCATGAACACTGTGTACATTCCAAACATAAATTATAATTATTATTGATATAATATTCCAACAAACATTTCGTTTAAATTTGTTAGTTAAAATCACTTGTTAGTTTGTTAACCTATTTCCTGAGATAAAAACTATGGAGAAAATATGTCCAACATCACAGTTCTTTTAAATTTACAGATGTGTGCAATTAATGATGATGAACACAATTGTACGAAACAATTCTGAACTGACCAATAGAACGTAGGATATTCTAAAAATGTAACTAACATGTAAAGCAGAAACTACAACAATATTTTTTCTGAAAACAGATAATGAATAAAATGAGACGAATGAGACAATAGTTAGTTTTTGATCAAACTTTACATCTATTACAATCAGTTCTTACTGATTCAGTAACTAGGTCCAACCAAAAGCTAGATACTCATTAACTTTAATTTAATAATTATGCCATCAATATTTCAGTTGTGTTTCGAAATTGCGTACAAATAATTGTGTACAAATATTTTTTTTACAGGAAGAAGAGCTACGAGTAAGTGGTGACCCAAAGTTTCAGCATTTGAGCGAAGAGTTGCACGTAGAAATAAGCGCGTTTGCTACCCCAGCAGAGGCCCATGCCAGAATTGCCTACGCTTTGGCAGAAGTCAGAAGATTTTTGGTGCCGGTGAGTTTCATTATCTTTTTATACATTTTCAACAAGCGCGAAGCCACCGCTCGTACAAATCCATTACGGATACATCAATTACGTTAATTTACATTGACCACAATTCCCAAAACCGCAATTAAAATTTAATTGATGGATTTAGTCCCGTTTCAAAATTGAATATCCGTCACCGATATGTATTTAAATTTATCCGATGTTGGTAAAATATTGGATTCTTTTTTAATCGTCCAACATTAATGTTCCAGATGGTAAAAAAATATTAAACTTGATAAATAACGTCCCTAATTTTCATTTACGTAATTCGGGTTGTGAAAATAGCATTAAAATTATTGCGGATAAAATTTGTTTTCCTTGGTGCTTTTATCGTCTCTTTATTGCTGTACTGTATTTATTTATAAGAAAATCTCGGTCGCTTTTGCAGTTTATAAGCCATCTGTTAATAATGTTACAATATCAAGTGAAATTATGGACAACAGATAATAAATTCATGTGTTGATTTAATGCATTTCTAGAAACATGTTCATCCGAATTACTAGAGGTAGAAAATCGATTAAACTAGCTAACTAGCGGTATTCTTAACGCTGATTAAGATTAACAAAAGTAATTAAGCATCGCGTTTTTGTATTATTTAATAAAAATTGTTTTTAATGTAAATTATATTTTTTTCGGATAGAACTTGCTGTGTTAATGCAGTTTAGTCCATTTCCCGCGAGAAAAAATACGACAAATTGTGATACAAGCATAAACTTGTGCACAGTTTTAAAAGACGACATTTTAAGATATTTGACCCGTAGGACACCCGATTTCGCCATTTTTAATTCTTAAATTTAATATTTTTCCAATATAGGCAATATTATACTCTATCCTATATAATTTGAGGATGGAGAAATTATATTAATAACAAATAAGCATGTTTGCAGATTTTGCATTAATAAAATTGTAAATAGCTACCGTTTCAGTTTTTATAACTAAAAGAGAATAAATCATACATTAAAAATGTTCCGTACGACATCCTATTTCGTAAAATTAAAAATGTCTATCACGAACATGGGCGGCGCATTAATTTAGTTAATGATTCACATCCTGAGAACGCATGGAATCCACGAAGAGCTTGTGGCTTCTGAGGCCCCACATTATTCACAATAATGCGAGCTTGAATGTATCTTTGATTGTTTTCTAACACCGTATAGAAACCATAATTCTTTGACATCTGTATACATCAACAACATCTGTATAGAATCCATCTTCAGTTTCGGAAATAAATTAGAGTTAGTCACATAGCGTTTCAATGGCCAAGACGAAGACAGCGAGTTTATTTAAACGGCGGAAGATGAAGACAGCGGGTATGAGCGTCACTCATTTATTTCCAAAACCGAGTATAACTAGTATGAATGTTGCTCTATTCTGGACCATCTTTCACATAGAGAGAAATTCTACCATCTGGCTCCTCTTTATTTCCACAAGTTATATGTTACATGTTACTCAGGTTTGTTCTATATTTTATTTAAAAAAAAAGGGTCACCGAGGCCTATGTAGTATGGTCGCCAACCTACCAACAAGTTACCACCAGATGACATTTCATGTCTAACGTATTTAAGACTTTCCGCTAAATAAATAAATAGTTCTTGTTTATTAGAGGACTCTTTTAGAAACTTAAAGGATTATCTAAAGAAAGTTATAGGATTATATAACGGATTCCTAAGTCGCCCTCCTTTTACCTGACAAATACAGCCCTTTTCCCAATTTATCAGTAAAAACAGTATGTCCGAGTGATTATTTTCCAGCTATAATCGGTTTTGGTTTTGACCTTTTCAGTTTTCAAAATTTAAAACCCACAATATGTAAATTTACCTAGGCTACAAATAAAACTAGGTAAAAAGCTTTTAAGTTAAATAATTTTATGTTAAATCATCAGCTGTATCAAAAACTCGATTTATATTGAGTGACCTTAAACACCACAAAGTTTCAAGTTTGCCATTTTGAAGATGTAGTGGTCTGATGTATGTAACTTTTTTTATAAAATATTATTTAAACTCTGTTTTAAGTTGTTTTTTTTTACTATTTATAATCGATTTTAATTGTGCCACTTCATAGTTCCTATAACCCGTATTAATAACGTCACTGACAGTTTAATCGGGACTCTACTTCAGTTGAAAAACCTGTCGCAAGATTTGAAACAATGGTATAAATAAACACATAAATCTAAATATTGTAGTATGTAATTTTTTAAGGGAACACGTCTCTCTTTTTAGTTTTATAGATATTTTTCAGGTCAGTGGAGGTCATATCAACGTGATGCGTTTCACTCCGAAACCACAGTAAATAAAGTTACCAACCAAATTATATATATTTTAAATGAAAGCTAAATGTATTTCAAGTACACGCCTCTGTTTCTCATGACTCCATTCAACTGATTTTGGGTCGCCGAAGGGGGTGCGACCCTAAGTTGAAAACGCTGTTTCATACTTGATCGTATGAAACAGCGTTTTCATACGACAACTTCACCGAAAAGTTTAAAAATTCTCACAAAAGAAAAAACAATCCACCAATATATATATATATATATATATATATATATATATATATATATATATATATATATATATATATATATATATATATATATATATATATATATATATATATATATATATATATATATATATATATATATATATATATATATATATATATATATATATATATATATATATATATATATATATATATATATATATATATATATATATATATATATATATATATATATATATATATACATATATATATATATATATATATATATATATATATATATATATATATATATATATATATATATATATATATATATATATATATATATATATATATATATATATATATATATATATATATATATATATATATATATATATATATAATATATATATATATATATATATATATATATATATATATATATATATATATATATATATATATATATATATATATATATATATACACACACATATTTTTCGTTGAAGTTTTGATTATTAAGCAATATATTGGATAGAATATGACTAGTTTTGGTTAATATAGCTTTTAGTGTTTTGTTACATAAAATTTTCATTTATTTCATCTACATACTTTTCTTAATTTTAAAATTATCAACTCCCGCAAAATGACCCTATGTTTACCTCTCTTTAAAAACTCGCTTTCGTATTTATCTGAAATAAGCTCATTAAATATTTAATAGGCTTGAATAGGAACTTCAAAGAATAATTCCGATGGTTGTTTTAAAGCACCTCTTGTTAAATTTTTAAGGTATTCGCTAACGTCAACAGATGTAACGTCAACAGCTGAATTTGTAGTTATGTACCTATATTAAAAAATTTCTAATCATCTATTATGGGCTATTTATTGATTTTTGTAAATCTTTGCATGCTATTTTTACGCCCTCAATTTTGTCCACAACTTTACTGATGTCATTTGAATTTATATGGCTTAATAAACAATCAAACTGTGACCATTTTGCGTAAATTAAATCGTTTCCTAATATCCATGAAAATTTTGAAGAAGAGATAATTTTTTGTTACAATTATAGGACACGCATTTGAATCGCAATCAACTTTAAAAAAAACTGATAAAATTCTTTAAAAATTTAAAAAGGAAATGGAACCAATTTTTCCCCTTAAATTTAAGTAAAAAGTTGTCGAAATTTAATACGTTATCACGGAGAACCCATTCCTGAAAAATAGTCTCGTCCCGATTAGCTAACTCATGTCACCTTTCGTCTGGGTGTTTTCCGTTAACAGCTGATTTTTTTGTCATATACGACTGTTGATGCGGAAATATTGAGGGAATAGCGTTTTTTGTAAGTTTTGGTTTCTCTCTAGGAACCTCCAAGATAGAACCGCCGTCCCTAGTCATTCTATCTATTTTTATAATACAAGACTGAAAAATACCTAATACAGACTACTGAATGTTTTGTAGGACGACTCTCTATGAATGGCTTTTATCCATATTTGTTTAATTTCCTCATCTTTTGGAAAAGAAAACACGGACACATAAGTATTGGTACTATCGTAATTGCTTGAGTACTTCGGTAAGCAAAATTGAGAAGCCATAATGGAAAAAATTAAGATTTTACTTTTTAAAACACCTGGGTATTATTTTTTTTGCACTTTTTTCTAGAAAATAGCCTATATCTTTATGGCATTTTATTGTAAATGACACCTACCTTAAGTAGGAAGTATATTTTTAACTAACACGTTTTTTATAACACAAGAAACATACTTTTAAAATTTACACAGAACATTTAAAATGTACACAGAAAAACTTCCACTAGGTACCGGCATTGGCCATTTGACAGATAACACCATTTGACCAACCTCTGCCACATTTGATAACCTCTACCATTTACCATTTTCTTGACAGTGCAGCAACAAATTATTAATTTACTTTCAAAATCTGCTACAAGTTGCAAATTGAACTTATTAGAAAACGTATTAAAACTTTAGATAATGAGTAATTCTGATGAAAGTTTACGATTTGGCAGAACATGTCGTGGATTTCCTTTGTCATAAAAATCACGGGTGGTATATGAAACTGGTCACCAATAAGAACACGAAGAATATAACTCACGAAACGGTCTTATTAGCATACTTCGAATGCTTATCTAAAGGAAGAAAACCATGTTCGCTCTGGTCGTATTATTCAATGTAAAGGAGTATTTTATTAATGAGAAGAAACGAATAAAGAAATTGACAAGTAGGCCAAACATTAAACTCGGCATAGTTGTAAAAGAAATAATTTTAAGGGATTTGACTCGATACCACCCTTGCATAACCTGCATGGCACTCTCTACAGCCATTTTTACAAAGTTGCGGACAAAAATTTCTCAAATTTCAGTCTCATTCTCAATCAAGGCAATATTATACTCCATCCTATATAATTCGACGATGAGAAATTAAATATATATATATTTTTTTTGAATTTCTGGAAACGAAAAACACCCAGACGAAAGGCGACATGAGTTAGCTAATCGGGACGAGACTATTTTTCAGGAATGGGTTCTCCGTGATAACGTATTAAATTTCGACAACTTTTTACTTAAATTTAAGGGGAAAAATTGGTTCCATTTCCTTTTTAAAATTTCAGAGAATTTTAATTCAGAGATTCAAATGTGTGTCCTATAATTGTAACAAAAAATTATCTCTTCAAAATTTTCATGGATATTAGGAAACGATTTAATTTACGCAAAATGGTCACAATTTGATTGTTTATTAAACCATATAAATTCAAATGACATCAGTAAAGTTGTGGACAAAATTGAGGGCGTAAAAATAGTATGCAAAGATTTACAAAAATCAATAAATAGCCCATAATAGATGATTAGAAATTTTTTAATATAGGTACATTACTTCAAATTCAGATTTTTGCATACAATTTACCAACTCTTCTGAAAACACCTGTTGACGTTAGCGAATACCTTAAAAATTTAACAAGAGGTGCCTTAAAACAACCATCGGAATTATTCTTTGAAGTTCCTATTCAAGCCTATTAAATATTTAATGAGCTTATTTCAGATAAATACGAAAGCGAGTTTTTAAAGAGAGGTAAACATAGGGTCATTTTGCGGGAGTTGATAATTTTAAAATTAGAAAAGTATGTAGATGAAATGAATGAAAATTTTATGTAACAAAACACTAAAAGCAATATTAACCAAAACTAGTCATATTCTTTCCAATATATTGCTTAATAACCAAAACCTCAAAGAAAAATATGTATATATATATATATATATATATATATATATATATATATATATATATATATATATATATATATATATATATATATATATATATATATATATATATATATATATATATATATATATATATATGTATATATATATATTGGTAGATTATTTTTTCTTTTGTGAGAATTTTTAAACTTTTCGGTGAAGTTTTGATCGTATGAAACAGCGTTTTCAACAACTTAGGGTCGCACCCCCTTCGGCGACCCAAAATCAGTTGAATGGAGTCATGAGAAACAGAGGCGTGTACTTGAAGTACATTTAGCTTTCATTTAAAATATATATAATTTGGTTGGTAACTTTATTTACTGTGGTTTCGGAGTGAAACGCATGCAGGGGTGAATATACAGTTATTTTAAAACAAGATGGGAAATGGGATTCAATAAAAGTGCTCTTGTGGTCTGTGGGGTGTGACGGTGAAATTTATTTAATTATTTTGAATTAACTGGTTCATTCGTTTACCTGTGTTATTAGGAAATACAAAATATGTTTTTTAAGAAATTATGTGGCCTTGAATTCAGATGAGGTAGTTATGATTTTTTGTTATGTTGTATGTGAGGAAATGGTAATGACAAATCTAAGTTTTCCACCTCAGACGCAAAAATATCCGCTTTGTTGAATATTGATTTAGACAAAAAATTCGTGATCTCCGACCCCATAACTCCAATTTGAGTCGATTCGGACCATACATGACAAAAATTATCGCCTACTTGAATATTGATTTTGCTGAAAAATATATGATTTGTTACCTCAAAAAGCCCGACAGATTTTGAATCGTGTCGGACCATATAGGTAAATATTAAATCGCCATTTTGAAAAGTCATCAGTACATTGTAGCAACTTTATAGGCGAAACCCGCATTAGAATATGAAAAGTGTACAAGGAATGGGAAGCTGCTATTGGTCGTTTATGTCGTCGTATTATTCAGAAAATTCAAGTAATCGATTCCGCTTTTGATCAGAGGATGATGGGATCAAAATAAAAGTGATGGCCATCAAAGTTAATGGTCCACTATAAATAATTTCATTTCTCATTAATTTCTGAAAACTTTGGGACCATGCGTTTGAATGTAAATAGTTAAGTTAAGTACTTCTAAAAATATTCATGCAATGCATATACTTTTCCGGCGTTATAAATTTGCACACATAAATTCATATCATATCGCAGCATCCCTAATTAAATGCCTAAAGTTTTGATGTGCTATTGGTAGGTATCCAATTACATGGGTCCCAAGCCACCAGGCCTCATGTAACGAGACAAGACTAATGTAGTCAATGAGAAAAACATTGCATTTGATTAAAACATGTCCGTAGCGCCGACCCCGCCTAGGGGAAAAATAGAGGCTTCAAACTTTGTGCAGAGACTATCTCCATATATCACCTCTATCTAATGAACAAACCATTACTGCTACAAACGGAATACAGATTATCGCGGGAACGAGAGAACTGTGCTTTATTTATTCATACTTCCGTTTTACGCCTGATTTAGCACCAACTTAATGCAATAGTTATTTCGCTATTAATTCTGGAGGAAGCATTATGTACCTACATTTATCACACCTGATTATTTCGCTGTTCGAAAGCTTTTGTGCACCCTAATTGCTATTAGATTAATATTAATGGAAGAACAATTTTTCGACAAATCGTGACACGTTTGCTAAACGGCTGTTGTTCGCATTGTGTTACCGATTTCAAATAATTTTATATCAAAATATATTTTATAGCAAGTGTTACTTGCGAATATTACAATTATTTTAGTACTGTTAGCCCAGTAGATAAATATTTCTTATGCTTCATGGACAAATATACATTGAAAATAAGTTTATTAAAACAAATATTTAAAATTATTTCAATGTACAAAGTAGGAATATAAAATCAAACTTCAATTTTAATAATTTTTTTTTGAGAGCTGCTTGCTCTTCATCATCAGATGCAACATAATTTTCGGTGCCTTTAGGATCTCCGACAAGGTCTTCGAGTCGTCAAGGTACTCAAGTTCACCAAGATCTTTATTTCTAATATTATTTTATGTCAAATCGCTGATATCTTCTAATGGTTGTTTTTCAACGTTAGAACAGTTTTTGCAATTGAAGCATAAAATGTAACATTTTATTCCATGTTTGTGACAGCCAAATATTTTACTATCAGTTTCACAGCTGCAGCAGATAATTTCCAGCAATATTTCATGAATTAATGAATTATTTCATCAATTATTTATTAATAATGACGAATTAATTCTTACATAAAAAAACTATTCCGTAAATAATATTCCCATGATTTGGTCATGGGAATATTATTTGTCTGTCTGTCTTCATTTGTCTGTTAGCACATTTAGGTAAATATTTTGGTTGCAAATCTTTTCACAACCAGTTACGAAAAGTAAAATATTACGCAACTGGTGTTGTAAAGTTCATTTCATAGTAGGTTATTTAGACCTGACAAGCTATGAGAGTGACGAGCTGTCACACCGTTACAGCCTACTGGATTGTTTTTAAACGTATAAACGTATAAGCGCTAGCGGTCGTTCTGCAGATATCTGCTCGTTAAACAAAATAGTACTTTTTTACATATCTTAAAGTTTATCACTAGCATCAATGCCGCAAAAAGTAGTTCAGAAGATGCGGTAAACTTCGGGTAGGGGTGGGTCAGGTACGCGAGCGTATGTATGGCATCTACGTCTCTTTCTAGTTTATGTCCCAATGCTTTGAGTTTCTTGTCTCATTTGGGAGCGAGAAAATATAACATAGACACTGACATCTATTCACTTAATCTATGCTGTGAGTGATGTATATTGTACAGGACTAGTTGAAAAAATTATCAGGAAACGTAAATTAAAAGAAACCCTTCGTAACTATTCGACCTTTCAAATTAATAGAGAAAATTCCAACTTATATCAGTTCCATCAATTCCTAAAGCCTTAGAGGTTTCAGCGAAAAAAATTCTTTTCTGAAATTTTCAAAAATTTTAACTTTGACCCTTGACGATGACTCAGATATTCCTTTCATGTCTGATGAAGAAGCTGGTTGGAGTGATGATCGCCAAAATATTGTGGATGAGGAATTAAATCTGGTATACGAAAATTTTGGTAAAGGAGCTGCGATAGTTATGCAGGTGTCAGAAAGGATTACCGAAAAAAAAATTACGGACTTTCCTTCGACAACTATTTTAGTTCATACAATCTTTTTGAATTCCTATGCTCAAAATCAATCTTTGCTATTGAAACAATCAGAGTAAATCATTTTTGCCACCCTAATTTGCCCAGTGATAAAGATCTGAAAAGGATTGGCAGAGGATCTTCCGCTATCGCCCTTAGTAAGGATGGTATTGTGCTTACCAAATGGTATGACAATAGGGCTGTTGCAACGGGATCTAATTTCGTCGGAATTGGACAGGAGGATCAATGTACCAGATGGGACAAAGCTAAGAAAACTTATATACAAGTTCCAAGACCCGAATCCATAAGATTATACAACCAGAACAAGGGGGGGAGCCGATAAATTAGATTTCTGCTAAGTATTTATCGCTCTTACATTCGTACACGGATGTGGACGGTACGGATAATATGTCATGCTATTGATATGGCGTTGGTAAACTCTTGGTTGGAGTATAAACAGCAAGCCGTGGTTTGGGTGTACAGAAAAAGAAAATTTTGGATTTGCTTGGGTTCCGAGAGAGTGTTGCAGAATATTTTATTTTGTTCAGACCTGATTCTAAAAGGGAAGACCAAGTTATCAAAATGATGAGGTTCCATTAAAAAAGACATGTAATGAATCTAGACCATATACATGCGATATGATGGCCATGATCATATGCCACTTGTAGATGAGAAAATGGAAAATACGAGATGCAAGCTTTAAATGTGCAAAAATATAAGAATAAGAAGAGTAGTACTTTTCCCAACTGGTTGCATAAATATCTATTTTTACAAATATGTAAAAGTAGAGGCTTCCGTCTTGAAATTTTCAAAAATTTAACTGTTAATCAACTTTTTTTATTGAAAAATTAAATTCGCATAAAATCAGAATATAAACTATTCATTTAAAAAAATGTACATTTTCACCAAATTCCATTAAAATCGAACCATTCTTACGATATAAAAATAAAAAATCAAAAAAAATATTTTTATTTTGTTCTCAATAGTTTTGAGGTTATGTTGAAAAAAGGTTCAAATAAAAGTTGTAGGTCTATCAATTATCTGCAACTTTTGCTTTTAAGTTTTTTCGATTCACCCCTTAGTTTTATTGCACGAATGGTCCATACTTTTATACCAGGATTTCCTTGTTAAGTTTACCTACCTCAACCGAATAGGTAGATACTGTAAATATCAAATAATTATATCATGTTAGTCATATTCAGT